>VZSE01012628.1:423755-475718 GCA_013398275.1 Promerops cafer
TGCACAGGACACCCCAAAAATCCCACCAAGTGCCTGAGATCATTGTCCAAATTCTTCTTGAACTCTGCCAGTCTTGTTGCTGTGACTGCTGCCCTGTGAACCTGTTCAGGGCCCAACCACCCTCTGGGTGAAAAACCTTTTCCTGATATCTGCCCTATACCTCCACTGGCTCAGCTTCAGGCCATTCCCTCGGGTTCTGGCATTGGTCACGGGAATGAAGAAATCCATGCCTGCCCCTCATCTTCCCCTCATGAGGAATTTGGAACTGCAGTGAGGTCTTCCCCTCAGTGTCCTCCAGACTGAACAGACCAAGTGCCCTCAGCCGCTCCTCGTATGGCTTCCCCTCCAGACACTTCACCATCCTTGTGACCCTCTTTTAAATGCTCTCTAATATCTTTATACCTTTTTTTCTATACTGTGACACCCCAGACTGCTCCCAGGACTCGAGGTGAGGCCACCCCAGTGCAGAGCAGAGCAGAGCAGAGCAGAGCAGAGCAGAGCAGAGCAGAGCGGGACAATCCCCTCCCTTGCCCGGCTGGCGATGCTGTGCCTGATGCCCCCNGCTGGGCCTGATGCCCCCAGGACAAGGATGCCCCTCCTGGCTGCCAGGGCACTGCTGACTCATATTCATGTTTGCAAGTAAAGGCCCTGTTCCAGATGTAAGAAGGAGATTAGTGGGTATTAAAGTCTTCCCTGTAACAAAGGAGAGTGACATGACAAAATGTAGGCAGCAAAAACCCTCTAAGTCTTTCAGCAACATGCACGTAAAGGGCTCTATCCCCCTTGCCTCCATGCAGCTGGAGCAAGTTGTCCTCTTTTATTAACAAGCAGAAACTACCAATGAAGAACAAGAGAGTATTACATCCTTTTGGGTTTTTTTGGTTTTTAGGTAGCTACCTCATACCCTTTATATGCGCCTGCTGAAAACTTTTCCATGTATTTCCTAGCCACTGTTTACATCTAAATTAAATCTAAGTGCAAATTAGTATTTATAAAGTGTTCTTCATTAATTTTAAAAACAAAATTTGGCTTTTAAAATTAACCGTCAATATAGTCAAGGACTCAAACATATTTTTTTTAAATGCAAACAACCCTTTAAATTAAATAATATAAATGAACTTCTCAGAATTTTTAATGTTTAAATGCAAATAACATTTCCTGAGAAACTCTGATAGTAGTTCCACTATTTTTTTCTAGCTAGTTTGGTGGAGAATTTATCTTCTTATGCTATGTGCAGCAGTGCAATTTTTCTATGAATTCTGCAAGAAAATGTGAGGTCTTCCTTATTTTCATGCCTGGAATAGCATCGAAGGTGAACATATTCCTGAATGTTTTCTCTCTTCTGTGCATTAGCATACTCAATCCTCACAGTCTGAGCATAGCTCTCAGTGATTTCACCTGCCAGAATGTGACAGAAGTCAGGATGAGTGACAGATGACCAAAATGCTGAACAGTTGCTGTTGATGTCAGTTTTTGCTATCTAATGTGTTTTAATGCTTTATGAGTAGAAAATAAAATTTCTCACTATGTATGTTTAATGAAATCTAAAAAACAGTCCCATAAAAACGAGCAAATAGAATCACAGTTGAAAGAGACTTTTCCCATAGATATCATCAGGGTCTGATCCTGAGTCTATGCCATTAATGTGCAGGTTTTTTGTGACTAATACTGCAGTAGGTGTTATTTATTTTTGTTGAATTGCTATTGGATGGGGGTGGTGTGTGGAGAATGGGCCAAGGTACTTGACAGAGAGCAATAGCAGATTTCAAATAGGAAGCCACAGCTCTGTAGGAGGACATAGGAATTTGTGTGTTTCTGAAATTCAGAGCAACTGCAGGGGGAGGAGTTCAGATCACAGAACATAAAGCAAACCAAGAAGAAGATGAGCTTTTTGTGGTTTATGACTGTCACCATCACTGAACGCCTACTTAATTTTATGCACTTCTTCAAAATAAAAAAAAAGGTAATAAAAATCATCTTTTTACTAGTAATAGCAAGTGAAAAAAAAATGAGCCTTTGACTTGTGCTGTGATGTTTTCACCTAAAAGCACTTGTCACCATGCAAAAAACATATTTTGATAGGTATGGAGAAAGCAGCAGGATATATTTTATCTTTGTCTTTTCAGTAAGCAATTTCTAAACAGGATGCTGAAGTAAGATGCCCTGACAGTTCCTCTTCAATACAAATGGAAATTTCTGCACTGTAACTAAAGAGCTAGCAATAACAATGCTGTAAGAAACTCAGGCCAGAAAAGGTAATTAATACATTTATAATTAATTATGATAAAATATTAGATTACAGACCCAGGAAGGTTGATATTCCTTTCTTCTGGCGCTTTACAAGATAGTTATATTCTATGCACTGTTACTTTACTAGTCCCATAGCAAAGTTTAGAGGTTTACATTTCAGAATTCAGCAAAACTATTCAAGGAGAGAAAAATTACTATGACATTTACATAGGATGTTGTAAAAAAAGCAGCAATCTTCATCTCGTATATTTTTTTTTCAAAAGCTGTCTATTGACAATGCTGAAGAAAAATACAGAGTAATACTAAGAAAAAACCCAAACGTGTATTAGCAGGAAACAGTACCTGATGAGATGTATATATTTGTCTACTGAGAGCTATGCCTATTTTCTCAGCTGAGACTCTGACCTCTGAATCTTTAGACAGTTGGACAATTCATCACAGAGATATCTGTAGTGACGCATATTGTCACGCTTTTCTTACTTTTTGTTCTTATTTTCTTATTGTTTCACTTATCTCTTCCCAAACACAGTCACTAAAGGTGATATGTAACTGTTTCATACATCCCAGGAGAATTTTTTCATATCCTCTCCATGAGGGGAAGAGGAAGGTGCAGACACTGCAGTGCAGACACTTCTCTCTGGTGACCAGTGACAGGACCTGAGGAAATGGCTGGAGCTGTGTCAGGGGAGGTTTAGGCTGGATATCAGGAAAAGATTCTTCACCTAGAGGGTGGTTGGGCACTGGAACAGGCTCCCAGGGCAGTGGTCACAGCACCAACCTGACAGAAGAATTTGCACAATGCTCTCAGGCACTCGGTGGAATTGTTGGGATGCCTTGGGCAGGGCCAGGAGTTGGACTCCATGATCCTGCTGGGTCCCTTCCAGCTCAGGATATTTTATGATTCGATGTTTACAATATATGATTTTATTGTCACAGAATCACAGAACTAACTAGGTTGGAAAAGACCTTTGAAATTATCTCTCTACCACATCAGTGACAGCATGTTTCCCATCACCCTAAGAGATTAGTCACTGCAGAAGGTTAAAATTTTAAAACTTAGAAAAAAATACATCTTATGATTCTTCTATTGTTTTCTATATAGTGTCCCTTATGAAGCTTAGTGTTGTTAAAATGTGCTAAAAGAAAGAAACAGGAAAATTCTGTTTAATGTCTATGGCACTACATATATAGTCTTGTAGAATTTAGAAATACAAGTGTGTTCATGGCTTTGTGACAGCCCATTTCTATGTATTTCAGAAAGAGAAAAATATCTGGTGATATGGGAAAACACAGAGCCCTTGTGGGGTTCATTTTGATATTTTTGTAGGTTGCTTTGTGAGGCAGATGGAGCTCATCCAAGGAATTAACCGAGTCAAGGGGACATCTGCCTGTCATCAGAGAGGCAGAGGGTCATGTAACTGATTGAATGCTACATTGTCACCAGGAGATAGCTGTAAGAAGTGCTGAGAGCCGCAGCAATGAATCCAACACAAACATTCATTTCAAGAACATAGCTGTAGGTCACACAAAAAAAATAAGGATGAGAAATTTGCATAGCCTTCTCTCTAATTAAAGTTTCACTGAGCTAGTAGGTTAAGAATAAGAAATCGTAGATTGAAGACACACACTACCTTTGTCCTTTCTGTCTCAAATTAGGTAATGACCACTGAAAAGAACCTGGCCTTAGCAAATCATCTAATGTAGAGACAGACACAGGTGCCATTTTTCATTATTCCTGTGCATTAAATGACAGACATAAATCAGCCATAATCACTGCTGAAGGCACAGGTATTTTTAAATTCAGCCTTGGATTAAGCAATATTCTACCTTGCTCAATGTGAGCTGGAACAGACCCAAGTCAGACTCATTGAAATTAATCAAGAGCTCTTTGGGGTATGCACACACAACACTGTCCTGCTTGTGCCTTTCTCAAATGTGTCTTTGTTACCAGTTTTGTTGCCCTGGGAAAATGAGAGTCCTAAAACCTATGCAAATGCAGCACAACGATCAACAGAGTTTTTCTGGAGCTTGGAGCTCTTATCAGATCCAATTGTGAATTTAAGGGGAAATTAACTTTGGAAGAAGTTTCCTTCCACCTCTGCCATGTGAGGATTGCTCAGACCAGAGCCAGCAGTGTGCAGACAACTGAGTGTGAACTTGGAAGCAATCCTGCAGTGCCACTCCTCCATCCTGGCTCAAACAAACTGTGGTGGGACAACTGGTATTAAAGAGAATTCGGACCTCCAGTGATTAATAGAACTCACTGTATGCCTGGATCGCCGAGGCCAGAGTTCTGCCTTGAGATTTATTAGGTGTTTCTCTGCCCATTTCTTGTCAAGGTGATGAAGGGCTGTGATGGAGTCCTGTCATACTCACAGGGAATGGACACACAGCCACACTTCCAGCCAGAACAAACCTCAGGACTGACGATAAAAAAGGGGGACAGGATGCCAGCTAGAAGGTAAAGAAAAGAATGATGTATCATGTAATTCCATGTACACAGTCTGTGTCTTCTCATGAATATATTGTACTTGGACACTTCTGCTCTCTACTTAGGGCAAATCTCCACAGTGGATACATTTTTTTTGCTTCTTGATCTTTGAAGTTTTTTTAAAAAACCTTGAATTGAAAAATATGAACATTTTAAAAATATTTATGGGGTATAAATATACTTTCCAAGTGGGAAAAGAGAAAACTTTGGGAAATTATAAGTTGTACCTTCAGCTTAAACAAAATAGCCTCCCTGGCTTTCTTTCACAGCTTACAGAAAGAGATGGACCCTCCGGGGAGAATATAAAATGCTGTTCCTATGGTGAAATCTGCTTGAGGTGCCTATCTCCCCTCAGGGATCCTAGTGAGGGCTGGTTTCTTCAAAGCATATCTCTTTCTGTGATGACCTGAAAGCATTAATTTACAGGTGAAATTCAGTGATGTGTGGAAGCCATGCTGGCAAATTCCCCTGCACCATTAGATTTCACAGCTGTGTCAGGGCAGGAGCAGCAGACAGAAAACCTAAAGCGCCTACACATCTCAAACTGTGCATCTGTCATGGCCTTCTGAGATGGGATGCACCAGGGTGAGGGTTGACTTACCTTGATCTCTCTCTCTCTCTATCCCGTTCCTTGTCACAACAGAATATTTTGGAGTGGGAGGATAGCTGGTTATTAATATGAAAAGATTTCTTTAACTTGTCAGCACGATCATTTAAAACCCACAAAAAATATTTCATGCCAAAGAAAATTATTTGTTTCATCCTCTTTCTTATTTTGCTAGTATGATTTCTTTTGTTTCAGATGTCAGTAGAAACTGAAGTAGAATATTTCAACATGAAAACTCTGAAACTTGCTTTCATGTTCTCCTCAGTTTTCTACAGCTACCTGAAAGGGGGCTGTAGCCAGGTGGGGGTCAGCCTCTTCCCCCAGGCAACCAGCAACAGGAAGAGAGGACACGGCCTCAAGCTGCACCAGGGGAGGTTCAGGTTGGGCACCAGGAGGAATTTCTTCACAGAAAATATTGTTAGGCTTTGGATGGGCTGCCCAGGAAGGTGGTGGTGTCGCCATCCCTGAAGGTGTTCAAGAAATAACTGTATGTCGCCCTTCCTGTCATGGTATAGTTGACAATGGTGATCTAATGTCTGACATGATGAACCTGGAGGTCTCTTCCAACCTTAATGATTCTGTGATTCATGCAAATTACTCAATGAATTTGACAAAAATTTGGAAGTTGCTTGGGCCACTCTGAAGCTACCTTGATGGTGAAGAAAAAAAGGAGATGAAGAAGAGTTCCATGTCTAGATAGCATTTTTCAGTCCTTATTTAGAGCCATTTGTCATATCATTAATGTTTGTAAAGCAGCACATCCCTCCATGCCAGGAGAAAGCAATATTGCTGCATTTACCTGTCTAATACAGAGATGAACAAGAAATGCCACTTCATTTCTGGAAGATACTACTAAAAGCAATGAAAAATGACAAGCTATAAATTGCCTTATTAGCTTCCTGTGCTGAGCCAGGATGGGATCTCATTGCTTGCCAGCAAATAAGGCACCAGGCCCACCTGGTTCCCGTGTCCCCAGCTGCCTGCAGAGAGGAATGCTGAGGGGCTTCTGGTTCCCTCCAAGGGGATGCTCTAAGGATTCCCTGCCTCCCCCAGACACTGCCAGCCCGCCTGCAGGACACACAGCTTTTCAGGCAGAGGCTCAGAGCTTGTTTTCAATAGAAAGTGCTTTCATTTCTATCTTATTTCATTGTTGTGAGAATAGGAAAAAATCTTAGGTGTAAAAGACCAGTTCATGCTGTATTTACTGCTTTATAATGACAAAAAATACTGAGAAACCACAAGGCTATTATTTGTTCTGATCTAACATCCTGCAAACTACAACAAATGGAGTTTTTTTTCCTACTCAGTGAGGATGACATTTTTAGCTTTAAACATTTCTTTTTTTGTCAGAAAGACTTGAGATCAGACCTTAAGATAATTGCATTATGATTGCTTTCTGGTTTTGTTACTCTTTCTCTTTTTTTTCTGACATGATTTGGGAATAAGGTGGTTCAAAACCAACAGTAGAAATTAACTATACTTAGAAAACCATCACAGCCTGAAGATGCATTATTTCCTGAAGTGTTAGAACTAGAAAAGTCCATTTTAATTCCACAAGTAAGCTTGGAATTTCAGTTTCCAGGTAACATAAAATATTAACCTTTCACTCCAGTGAAAGGTTTGTGAGAAATCAGCTATTAAAATGGACGTGGGAGAAGCTTGTAAGGTAGGGGGTTTTGTAGGACAGTATAAATGATTTCAGGATCAGTATGCTTTAGCAAACAATGCTCCCAGACATTGATCAGACAGAGGGAAAGTGTGTTCCTGTGTAATTAACCCCTACAGAGCCCCACAAATATGTTCACACACACAGACACTCTCTCCTGGGATGGCCCCTGACTCCTTCTACCATTCTGTAGTTGACTGAAGAACCACAGCAAAGTGTTGACTGACTGTCTACACAATCCAGCCACATGCTGTGTTTTCCTGATGCCTACCCTTAATTTACCTCTCAGAGAAGGTAACTATGCTAATTGTACACACACTTTTTCCCCTGAGACACACAAGAATTCAGCTACCTCATGGTGTTTCTTGCTATGTCTACAGCAAGAATAGCAGAGCAGAGTCAAGCAGATGTTTCTCAGTCCCTGAAAATCTCTATGTAATATAAAGGTGATTTTTCAACATAACAGTGAAGTGTCTTTTAATTTATATCTTTTTTTTCACATATTGATTTTAGGTATCTTTTAGGTTTGTGTTTGTTTGTTTGTGGGTTTAGGTCGGGTTTTTTTGGTTTGGTTTGGTTGTTTTGTTTTGTTTTGTTTTGTTTTGTTTTGTTTTGTTTTGTTTTGTTTTGTTTTGTTTTGTTTTAATAAAGGAGAGTTTGTATATTTCTGACAATGAAATAATTTCAAAAGCAAAATCTTTCATTTTGATCTATACACTTCATAGGCCTTGGGGTGACCTAATTGTGGCCTTCCAGTACCTGAAGACAGCCTGCAAGAAAAGTAGAGAGGGACTATTTGCAAGGACTTGGAGTGACAGGACAAGAGGGAGCAGCTTCAAACTAACAGAAAGTAGTTTTAAATTAGATTCTAGGAAAACATTCTTTACTGTGAGGAAGGTGAGGCCCTGGCACAGGTTGCCCAGAGAAGCTGTGGCTGCCACATCCCTGGAAGTGTTCAAGGCCAGGCTGGATGGGGCTCTGAGCAACCTGATCTAGTGGTAGATATGTCCACAGCAGGGGGATTGGAACAAAATAATCTTTAAGATTCCTTCCAGCTAAGGCCATAAAAAATCCCAACCAACTAGACAAAAAAATCCAGAAAAAAATCTTGTATCGATACATGATTTTGTATTTTCAGGTCTACACAATAAAGTTCTTTTATGATGTCACTTTGTGAAAAATAGTTTGAGATGTTTAATGTGTTTAATATCTATTCACTGGGTTATGTCCATGGCATCAGCTGAGGTAGACAAGTTCACAGTCTAATACAGTTGTCACAATGTCCATAAAAATTGAAAAAATTATGATTAAAAAATAAGCAAAGTGTAGATACTTCTGAGATCTGTTAACTTTTCCATAAATTTAATTCCTAAAATACAACAAGAGAAATTAACCAGAAATTCACAATGTTCGAGATTCACAATGTTCAAAATTCACCTAGAATTGTTTATTGTTTCATCTGTGGTTGGTTTACCTCCTATCTGGCTGATATAAGTAAAATGAAAAACAGTTTTTAATGTAATATTCAAGGAAAGTAGCATGGAATTCTCTAGTCTGTACCTGCAGAACTTAAGTGATGGTATTTGATTGCACTTGTGATTAGTGCAGCAAATGCAATCTCTGATTTTGAAGTAGCTATGCACTTCTTTTTGACCTTACCTAAAATAACAGCAAGGCAGACCTTGGAGTATTAGAAGTAAAATAAAATAGAAGTAAAAAAAAAAAAGAAAAAAATAATTAATTTTGCATTTAGCTATAAAACTATCAGAAATAAACTCATGGTTTAGCTTGTGGATGGCTGGCTTTGGACACCATTGACTAAATGAGGCTGATTTAGTGGGAAATTTATTTAAAGCCTCTTTACATATCAAGCAATTCATTGCAAGATGCAGGCTTTGTCTGGAACTTTAGTTTCTTTAATAATATTGCAAACTGCCTGCAAAAGTTATCTATGATCAACACCTGCTTAAATTGTAGGAGAAAACCAGAAGCCTGTGTTTCTCTAAATCTTTGTGGAGAACAGTCTAATGATGCTAAAGAAGAAAAAGTCAGCTGGTTCTTATGAAGGAAAAAGTCAGCTGTGCTGCTTCATGCAATGGCTGAGTCAAACTGCAACTTACAAACAGCTAGGAATCTGCTACTGTGGAAAAGAGGGAAGGCTCCCTTCCTTTCTCCTCCTTCTCTGTTTCTCGAGCCATGCGATGCCTTCCATGTTCGCGTGTTCCATGCTTGGCGACTGTTTGTCTAGGGAGAGACAAACAAGGCTGAGGGAGAAGAATGTATCCACAAGGAAAGCCAAACCCAGCAGCTGTGCTGGAAACCAGCTCTGTCTGGGACTGGAGGGGAGGCCACAGCCCCCAGACTCATTTGCTGAGGCCAGGTTTGCATACAGTCTCCCCCTCAGCTGCAGGGGAGAAGGAGTTTTTGATGGTGTGATGGCAAAACCTCGGGTACAGAGTGGGTGAACACCCATCACCAGGGGCTAAAAGCCAAATAAAGAAGCAGACCCTGCAGAGTCCTCCCTTACACAAACTCTCTCTCCCACCAGAAGGTCACATTCACCCTGAACGTTCACGTGAGAGGCAGCTGTCATGTCTTAGAAGGTGTCATAAACCACCAAAGGGTCCCAAAGACCTGCCCCCTACTCATTCCTGAGGCCTTTCACCAGAACACTGCGTGTGATCCACAAGCATTGCAACATATCCAGAGTCTGTTGCAGAAGACAGTGTAAAACTTGCCCTCCTCCCATGGGAGTACCTGGGCATTCCCACAGATGCCTGGATGTATTAACCCACTGAACTCTGTGTTACACAGGACCCTCCAAGAAGACCAGAAGAAAGGGACCAACCGGATACTGTCAGGATCCAGAGAGTCTCTGTGTCACTCCCTTTCTCTCCCTGCCCCCCTTCTCCTTTTCCTATTTCTTCCTCTCTCTCTCTCAATCTCTCCCTCACACTTCCTGTTAAATAAAGTCCATATAATTGACTTCTGGATATGGCCTTGTTTCAGGCAGAGACATCTCTCCATGGATCACAACATGGTGGCATCCTGGGACTGTGCTTCCAGCTGGAGGACATCACTATGGGAAAGTACCAGGAGGAGATCCTTGAATAATGTGCTTCCAACTGGCTGGTCTTGCCAGCCAGCTGGAGGCATATTATCAATATTTTTTGATTATCTCTTATTTTTGAGACAGCCCTGGAGCACAGTTACATGAACACAAACGGGTGGAGGACAGCACCTTGTAAGAGACTGAGTCCAGCCCTCCACTTCAAGGACCTCTTTGGCTACAGCACAGACACCTTTCTTTTTCTGTCATCTTTAAAGCTGTTCCCTTCTGAGCAGCTAGGCAAGGACAAAAGGAGAGACAGTTTCTTGCCTCTTAAGCCTCTGTATTTCAGGGATTCACCCGAGCAAGAGAAGGCTGGAGTACAACTCTTCAATGCCAGTAAATACAGGGAAATACCATCCAGACAAGAGACTGGAAGAGACCTGTCTCAGAAGAACCACAGGCTGGGAAGTCACCAGTCATGAGCATTAGTGAGGGGTCAAGTGCTGAGCTGAAACAGGAAGAGAAATGGGCTTTTGCACAGGTGTTCTGCTTTTCAGGTGTCTGCCTCAACCACAGTGCCACTTGCAAGAACTTTGCAAGTGTCCACCTTTCTTACACATTTCATCTTTCAAAAAGGCACGAGTACAATATCCAGCTCAGCTGTACTCAAAATCACCAAGCACTTGAGCTTTTGCTTAGATTCTACAATGTCTCATTTACTGTCATTTAAATATATGCAGGGGTTGGTTTCTTTGTAACATTCTAAACAGATAAAATTTTCTTTATCTTCACCTTAGAAACAGAATTGCTGAGATTTATATAAAAAACATAATAAAACATAACAAAGCTATCTGTCTGAAGGGGTAATTTAAACTCCACTTAGTCATCAATAAAAACAAAATAGCACACCATAACCGTTTACTGCATGTACTTTAACACAATTAACAGTATAAGTGTTCTGAAGAGATTCTAAAATTTCACTTTACAGAGAAAGAATGCTCTTTTCAATATTTTTTGGGCCACTGCAAGAGATTAAATGTTACTTTTATGGTTATTTATAAAGGTAGTTTCAGTTATTAAAAGCAAAACCTCAAGCTGTTGCTTTTTATTCAGCTAAATATGCTGATCTAAGTACAGAAACCTTTTAGCCAAGATATATATATATTTAAGTATATATAAAAATATATATGCAATTGAAATGTGTTTGTGTTGATTATGGAGACCAAAATTTGAACTATGTAAAAATCAAATAATGACAGTGGGTTTACAATAAAGCAGAATTTATTCAGAGTTTATAAACTTACTTACACTTTTGGATGTTCAGTCTAGATGTTTTTAATACCTTTTCCCTTAACAGAAAATATTAAATGGGTCAGCAGTAGAACAGGTTAGAAAACTGGAAGGGATTCATTCCCATTTTCTGAGATTAGAACATAAACCCCTTGTTCAAGCACTTATGAGTAATATCAGAGAAAAAGATAAATATGAAACGACAGTGACAAGGCAGAAAAACAGCAGCTAAATACCTTCTTATATCTTGCCTCAGTACCCTAAGAAAATAAAATCAGCTTTATAAAAATATGCTATTTCAAAGAAAATAAAATGACAAGCATCTCTTGTAACATCAGCAATAACACTGGTTCTGTTTCTGTTACTTTCAAAGGAGAAATTTAGTTGCCTCTTTCCAAGGGTGAAAATGCAAAGTTAAAAGCAGTTAAACAGCTTTCCTACTTTTTCTTTAATTTTTGGCATTTTTAAACTAAAAAAAAAAAAAAACCAACAAAAAACAACTATCCTAAGAAGCAATAGCATAGCTATATACAGATCTATGTTGTTTTTGGGTTTTTTACATAAGAAATACATTTCTTTTCTGAACCAAGTGGTACTACAGACAGCTTTATATTGTAAGAGGAATTAAATCCATGATGGCCAGAAGGCAGATGTTGTGCCAGACCGGGAGGAGAACTCCTGTTTACATGAGGTTGGGAACAACAACCTGTTGGATTCCAGGAATCACAGGAAAATCCTGAAGCTTTGGAAAACTCTGTGTGAGTGAGTGGAACTGAGACTATGATTCTCTCAGGCATTCTTCTGAAAGAACTGACTAGCAGAAAAGCTCAGCTGCTTGCTCTCCCTACTCCATGCCCAGAAGCTGAACAACCTCTGTTTCTTATAGAGTTCAGTCCTAATTACTTCACACTGGAGTAAATGGCCATATCAATCACGGGCTACTCCATGTTAATTGGAGAAGAATCTACTAAAATAGCACAGAGGCAATACAAATTTATGGATAGTTTTAAACATTTTTTAAAAGTTGTAACCATGGATAATAATGACTCTTCTACTACATGGCAGATACTTGTGTAAACAGCATTCTTTGGCAATAAATTGCATATTTAAGAGTTCCATTTCCTGTGGTCTCTGTGAGATAGTACATCGACTTCAAACACACCAATAAAACTGACCGATACCCAAGGAAAAATCCTGAAACAACTGCTTGTTTTCAACTCTTGCCAGTGATTCATAGATAACAATACAAGATCAGATCCGACATCAGCAAAATTGCTGTATTATCTCCTGAGTAGTCTTTGTATCAGTGAATCATTTATTAGTTTAAATTCTCCTTATTTCCTAATTTTTAGGCAGTGTGGAGGTAGAAAAAAAAATTAAAGACAAAATGTGATGTAACTGAAATGTTTGTGCTCTAATGCTGTGTAGATTGTACCTTTCCAAGTATATTTTACCTTTCCAATTTTTCTTTTTTTTTTAATATTACCATTATAGGAATGTGTGAATATTCCCCTAACCAAAAAATATTTGTGACAACTCTTTGGTGGTAGATGTTAGATTTCTCCTGATAGTCTCTGTCAGTAAAGGTAGTGATCAAATGCTGAGCATGATGTCCTCCTTCCCTGTGGTTCTCACTCAGCACAATTTCCTCCTCACTCAGCACAGCAGTCAGAACAACACTTTCAAAAAGGAAAACTAAAAACACCCACAGCAAAAGCACTGCCGTCACATTAATATTTCCTGCATAACACCGTCTCCTGAGGAACTTAGAAATCTTCATTAATTTAGTGGAGAGGACTAATGAATTTTAATAACTTTGGAGCAATGGCAGGCAAATCTTCTCCACTAGATACTCCAAGTTAGAGTCAAAGTTTGAGCTTTAAATGAGAGAATCTGTACAGGCTGTGCTTTAGGCATTGCTTTGTACTGTGGGGAACAAAACCAGGCCTGTATGAAGGTTTGGCTGAGATGGAGTTAATTTCCCAGCGCAGCCCTGACAGTGCTGAGCAGAGAGAAAGGTGTTGAGAACCCACAGTGTTTGGGCACTGCTGGGCAGTGGTCCCACAACACCAAGACTGTCTGTCCAAACCAGCATCCACCAGCCCCAAAAGGCCATTAGGCTGGGTCTGGGCAGGAGCCTGGGAGGGGACACAGCCAGGACAGCTGACCCAGGCAGACAAACAGGAAATCCCATCCCAAACAGCATTTTCTCAGCAATAAAAACTAAGGCAGAGGTTGGAGGCACTCAGGTTTTTATGGCATTTTTCTTCTGGGGCAACCTCTGCTTTACTGAAACCCTGTTGCCTGGGATGTGTCAGATGTTGAAGTAGAGATTTTTTTTTTTTTTTTTTGCTTCTGCACCCATAATCTTTGCTTTTGCTTTATTAAACTGCCTTTATCTTAACCCATGATATTTTTTTCTATTTACTTTCCCCCCAGGCTCTGTCCTGCTCAGGAAAGGGAAATTATATAGATGCCCCTGGAGCAGGAGATGTAGGGATAGAGCACCTTGCACACACCCCAGGTCAACCCACCACAATGCGAAAAAAGGGTTCTGGACAAACCCCGAGCCCTGAGAAGGTAAGGCTACAAAGCAACCGTTAGAGGAATAATTGTCAGAACTCTTTCCACTGACATGTCTTTCTTCTTCTCATGGCTCTCCAATTCTTTGCAAGAACAAGAACAAATTCTGCTCCTGGGAGACTCAGTTGTATAAGGCTTGAGAGCTACACTGCTTTTAGCATTGACATAGTGTGTATTTGAGGACTTAATCCTTCTTGCAGATAAGTTGAGACATTACCTAACATTGCCATAGGCTTCTCAGAAATGTTTTTGATAAGAAAAAAAAAGAGCAGAGAATCATGGAAAATCTGCTTTTCTTGAAAACAGATCAAAGAAGAAATATCAGTATAGGAACATTAAGAGAAAACTCAGAGAAGCAGTTGAGAGACTAAATTGGAAAGTGACAGGCAATGGTGAATTGGCAAGGAATCATCTGAATACATAAAGCCTTTAATCACACAATTAGTGACTGAAAACTGAGGCAAAAAGGAAAATCAGTGTCAAGCTTGCCATGATGGTGATGAGACTGATCACAAGACACAGAGGAAAGGAGCTGTGACAACAGTGGGAAGATAATCGTTTCCATTCCTTAATAAACAATAGTTCCTCCTATTGCCCTCATCTCACTTCTTACAAAATATGGAGTGGGCATAATTCTCATTCTTGTATCAAAAATCAAAATTTGTTTTGAAGGTGAAGAAATACATGAGAGAAATATGATGAAATACAAAACCAGGCAAGCACATGCCAATTCTTCTTGCCTCAAAAGGTAAATCAGTATACAGATGAATTGTACTCAACCCTGTCTTGTCAAATGGATCTATTAGGAGACTTGGCTGCACATGCATTTACTTTGTGATTGTTGTAGCATGTATACTCTTATATAATCACAATTTTTATAATTGCTATTGCAGTAAGTCTCAATATTTTCCTGGTAAAAGCCACTTAAGGTGGAGGTCTGATTACTTTTCTACAAGGGACCTGCACTTGAGAGAGAAGAAACTGGGAGTTTCCATTGTTATGTTTGTCACATTTAATAGACAGAGTGACAAAACACAGCTCTGATGTCCTAGTGACTGTGATCTTGAATTAAATAAGCTATTTAACTACAGGCTTTTAAGGCCGATGCCTGCTGTAGCTGTCTTGGAAAATAGATGCTGGATGCTGTATAGAAGTCTTCTCTTACAGCTCCTATAAGATCAACTACGTTGGAGCTCCTCCCATGCTTTGGAGAACAAGCAGCACCTGGAAGGCACGGCCTGTTCAGTCTGTTCAGCTTTCACAACTCTGTTGTTTCCTAGATAGTTGCTGCTTAAACTGCCTAAAATATAACATTGTTAACCTTTCCATGGCACAGCATCTTCCTGTGTCATAAGATAATTAAAATAAAGCAGATTCCAGAGCAGGTACAAGGGGAATAACCCAGTATTGATGTTGAGACTTACTGGAGTATTTAATGTGTACTCTCAAAGCCATTCCTGTTTCCTCACTACCTGTGTAGATCTAGAGAGTGGCATGAGCACCTGAAAATATTTATATGTGCATTTCTATTTTAATATTATTGGATAAACAACTGATGTTTTGAATTATAAATCTTTCTGGTCTAGAATTAAATTTATTGTATTGCATAATTTACTTTTTTTGTTCTGTGGCTGTTAGAATACTATACATGTTACTGAATAGGCACATTTTCTTCCAAGTATTTGATACTCTTTGGTATTATTCATAGATTCATGGTATTGAATTGAATCCAGGAGCATTTTATCACTCACATAGTTTGACTTGGTTTGGGGTTTGACTTGGTTTGGGGTGTGGCTTGGTTTGGGGTTTTGTTTTGTTTTGGTTTTTTTTGTTTGTTTGTTTGGTTGGTTGGTTTGGTTTGGTTTGGTTTGGTTTGGGTTTTTTGTTTGTTTGTTTCTGTGTGTGTGTGTGGACCAAAGAAACTTGAGAGCTTTCAAAGGGCATTTTTTAGCTCTCAGAAGCAATTGTGATTCTATCAATTAACATCTTTGAGATTATTAGACATTTAAGCTTAGTACATTTTGTGTGTTTGGAGTTTTTTTTTTTTTAATTTGAATGATTTCATCTTCTGGTTTGGACTTGTGTAGGAATGTGGTATTGTGGGGGAGAGAGAATAAACATGTCTACATAATCCGATTACAAACCACAGATGTCTAAAATGTAGTTATTTTCCTACTTAAGGATGAGTAAACTTAAGATTTTTTTTCTCATGATGATTTAGACTGTCAATTTCTTACCTTCATTTATCAGCAAATAAGTGGATGGCCATGAACAGATGAGTTACCATTGTGTTTACACTCAACCTCACAGTTCTCTCAGAAGGAAAATCAAGGCTTAGTATTTTTCTTTCACTCACTGATATATTTCAGCAGCATGTCTTTTTCAATATTACATCTGAGAACAAATCAAAATTACAGACTTCTTGCATGTATAAATCTTCAGGAACTTTCCACATAAGTATCAAATTCTATACATAAAAAATTGAGTAATGGCTTTCCCTGTATAGTTCAGAGTTTGTTTTATAAACATTTAAACTATTTTCTCCTTATTTTGTACTATTAAGCAAAAACTATTCCTTCATATGAAATGTTAACTCTCTTAGAAGTTTCATTACTCTCGATATTGTTCATGACTATTGGATATCGGAAAAATGAAAAACTCATCTGTAATGTAAAAACTAATAAGTTATTTATTCTAGAAAATAAATAATTTAGAATATTTACTGGGAGTTTAAAATAGCTAAATAAAATGCATCCAGAAGAACACATCTAAAGGCTGAAAAGAATGAGAAAAAAGCCATTAAAGTTGTAGGGATAGAAAAATACAGACATTGAAAGCTCTTGTGCAAACAGTAAAGTGCAATGCAAATCAAATAGTCTCAACAAGTGGATTGTGTGTGAGCGTGAAACCCCACCAGAATTCAAATATGTTCATCTCTATCCTTAGGCCACTGATTTCTATTATCATTCCTTTCATTTTCTTTCCTTTTGCACCCTTATCTTTCAATTTCAAGTGCACATTCTTCTCTCACAACATTTTTTGTCTTTATTTTTTTATAAGTAGGTTTATGAGTGTTATCAATAATATATTGTGTAGCTTTATCCTACCGTGGAAAATGTAACAAGACTAACTCATTATTTCACAAATAAAGACTTAGCCAGCTGAAAAGATACACATCAGTAGAGCAGAATATCAAAACATATTGTCAGAACAGAAGTTCCTTTGAGAAAGAAAGTGTTAAAAAATATATGCAGAAACTATAAAGGTCATGAATTTGCAGAAATATAAGATGGTGGAGATTCGACACAGCTACATGGACAAAACCAAACAGAACTGGAGTCTTTACGGACAGATACTGGAAAAAATCAGCTAGTAACACAAATTCATGTAATAGTCCTCTTGCTTCTAATGTAAATTAAAGTTTATTCCAATGAAATAACAAAACCACATTTCATTAGGAAGGACTGACTGACATCAAATACACAATGTGACCCCAGCCAGGCAATTAAGGCCAGCTGACGACCTCCTCAATTCTAGCATCTAATCCATCAATCTTTCTAACCTTCAGTCATTTAGGAAAACATATTTCAATACAGAATGAAACACACTTGAAAATATATTGAAGTGGGATTTTTCAATGTTACTACAAATTTCATAGATTATTTAAAGTAATTCATGTTTTTATTTTCAGTTTGTTTTGTTATGCTATCTGACTTCCTTGGAGTTTATCATGGATTACAAGTAGATTCAATTTCTCTTTGCTTATAACCATTCCTAAAACTGTTTTATATATGTATGTTTCATTATAGGGTATTAGGTCAGAAAGGATGTCCTTATCTCTTATGGCTAAATGAGGTAATCGACCCATCAGACCACTGATAATCAGAAGAGCTAGAATGTTATTTTTCTGCAAAAATTCTATTTCCTCAGGAAAAAAAAAAAGTGTTATTGTGTCAAGCAAAAATGGCTATTTCTGTGTGCTTCAGACGTTGTACAACTGTTAGCAAATTTTTGCACTACCCACTGGTACGAACAACATCACTAGGTCACTTCTTGATTCATATGCTTGTAATAATGTCGAAATAAATTGTCATAAAATTTATTTTGTATTCATTAAAATAAAGGGTGTAAATAATCATCAGTCCTGTGATTACTGATCTTTGAGATAATATTGACCAACAGACTCCAGCTGCTTGTATAGTCTGGTGAAAAATGAGAAAATTAGTTTTTTTCCTAGGGGAACACTTTAAGCAAAACAACAAAAGAGTTCTTTTCTGGAATAAAGCAGCTTAAGAAAAGTTTACCATTAAATTTTAGATGTTATTTAATGTTTGTAAAACAGTTCTAAACTGTACTTTGACCAGTGATGCACAGAGAAGATAGGCACAGTTATTTCCAGGTAGGAGATGTGGACGCTAATTCAGCTGCTTATTAACTGTCAGGAAAGACCCATCCCACAAAAACATCTTTCTGTCAGATGCCATAAATGCATGTTCTAGTAAAACATCCCTAGATTCCTTTGCTTATGCTATTAGGCTTTCCTAGCTGATAGAAGGAGTCTTAGGCAGAAGGTTAACAGTTGTGGAAGAAGGAGAGTCAGACACCAGCCTCTAGAAGTAATTTCCTGCAGCTGCATTCTCACTGAGATTTCAAGGGAAAGGAGATGCTGTCAGTTGGTGGATATGAATGCTGCAAATTAAAACTCACTTTTAGAGCTTATTTGTAGAAGAATACCTTCCATAATTTTGTTTGTTTGTTTTTGTTTTGTTTGTGGGGGTTTTTTGTGTTTGGGTTTTTTTTGGGTTTTTTTGTTAAGTTACAAAATTTCTTCTAGAACTCCAAACAATGCGAAACTGATGGACATTTCTCTAGCATGGGTGAAATGAATTGAGCTGCTGATAAGGAAATAAGTAGACTGAAAATAATTCAGAGTGGTCATCTGAATTATTTTCAGTCTACTTCAGGAAATCATGCTACACACAAATATTAGTCATACAATTAATTGTCTTATGTGCCCAGAAACTGTGTGAAGGACTGGATGCAAGAATTTTATAAAACAGAATGGAGAAAAGGTCTTATAAGCAGGAAGAACAAGTGATTGAGAATTATGAAAATTATGACTAGAAGATTATTAGATGAGCACTTTTTAAATTTGTTATCAAATTAATTATTTTAATACATTTTGTATTTAACAATTCTTGCAGATAGAGATGAAGTTCCGTTCTGGAGGAATGTCAGGGACCAATAAGGATTTTGTCTGTATTCCCCAAAAGGCTGAGGGCATATATTTTTAATGGATAGTGATTTCTTATCATCAGATGGCCTCATATCACAAGTATTACTGTCTCTTAATATTTCTTTCTGTATCTTGTCCTTAACTATCTTTTTGATTGAATTATAACAAGCCTTCTGAAAATGTATGTAGGAAAAAAATGTTATGACTGCTCTTAGTAAACTCCTACCCAGCTGAAAAATTCATGTCTTGCAGAAAGTTCTGTGATGCTAAAAAAGGAAACAATCTCATAGTGCTGTCTTTTATTCAGTCATGAAATATAGAAGGGTTTGCTCTCTTCAGCAGCCTATTTCCACGAAATTTGTGAGAATGGTGCTCTCCATCAGATCTGTGTGACACAGGGTAGTGATAACTTCAGAAATTAAAAAGGAATGAAAAACAAAGGCATGTATATATATAAAATTCATTATATGTACCACTTCTCCTTAGAGGAACACATTAAGATGTCTTTCAAGTAAAAAAAAAAAAAGATGAAGGGACACTTTTTTCCTGCAGAGGTTAGATTGCACTTACACTACACTGAAATTTGAATTTCCTGCATTCCTTAGATTTGCTTTTATTTAAACCATGAAGGAAAATGGAAGTATCTACTTCCTTATGTTGAGAGTTACCTGAATCCTTTTGTTTCAGAAATGGTTAAACAACTTGTCTTAAAACTTTTAACCCAAATAATGTGTATGTGAAATTGTGATTTCAGGCTTTTCACTGCAGTTTGACCCATTGTGGCTCAAATCACCTGTAAATGGCATTTCCCTGTGGTGTCATATTGGTCCATGTGGTACTTTAGTCAGCTGATGACCTTAATTATAGGATCTGTAATCCACTACATGGTTAGATAGGAAAAGTGATTAGATGGATTTTTTGTGTGCGTGTCCGTCAGTGGGTTTATACTATATGGCATTGTAACTGCTGTAAAAAACCTAACTCTTCATTTAGGTGAGAAAAAATAACATTAAACTTTACATTATCTCAGCTGAAGCTATTATGTGTGGCTGCTTTGTGTATTTTTATTACTTTTGTTGACCAGGGAACAATAGCAAAGAATAGTTTTGATATAACCAGTGAAATTTTCTCAAGGCAGAAAAAAAATAGGTTCCATTTAAGGAACAGTGGTACTACTTGCAAAAAAAAGAAAACAAGTAAGCAATTTACATAAAAAATATATATTTATATTCCCTTCCTCTAAGTATGCATTTTAACATAGTGAAACGGAAAGTCCATTTAGTTTTATTTTATGAACTGAAAACTCTTATGCTTCATCAGACAATTAATTCCCATAGTCCAATATCTTCCTGAAAAGTTTGGGCAGAAACAAGTGATTAATAAGGACACTTAAAAATCTTTGCAGGCTAATTTAGGGGAACTCATACCATAATTGCTCTCCATTGATGACTGAGTTCAATATCCTTTATTTTAGTATCATTCCTCTTCTCTTGGTTTCAGGTATTCCCTTGCCACAAGACAATCATGTACATTGAATTCCACAGCCTGATATCAAAATAGATGTATTTTATGGTATTAGATTTACAACTGTCAATTTTCTTTCCTGTAATCTTTCATTAAAAAAAAAAAAAAAAGTATATTAAAGAACAGAAAGGTTTTATAAAACCTAATTTTTTTAGAGAGCAATAAGTAGTAAACTGTAGGAAAGTATATTGTCTCTTAGTATGGCAATTAACACCTATATTTTTAATGTGACATTTGAAAAATAATTAGGATATGCAAATATATGTGTTAAAAGCAGAATCTAGCTGTGAAAAGTGAGATAGAGATTATTTTTCAAAAACAGAATATAGTTTCAAAACCAGTCAATATATGTAATTTGGTAATTCAAGTACAATGGTGTTGACATTGAATTTTGTTTTTTTTCCCCACCTAAATTGACACATATGAAATTTTCTCTTAATAAATAAATAGGTAATTCGAGGATGAGAAATCATTGAAATAGTCTATTTTCTGCAAGAGAATTTAGTCAAGAAAACATTTTTATGAGAGTAGCATGAAGTAGGAGTTGTTTTTCCTGAAGTTCCTGTCATAGCACAAGGTGTTCTTGATTGCCTGTTAAGTCATTGCTAATCTATTCCCAGCTGGACCAGTATTGGCCATTTTCCATATCTGGGTGATGCCTGCCTGAGAACTGTATGCATCTAACAAGGAGTAGGTCAGAAGGCAATCCACCCTGATTCAAGTCTCCATTCTCTTCAAATCTTGCCATGGTTAGTTTTCCTAATGAACCAAATGAAATTTTTTTGCTACTGCACTCCTCTTTTTTTTTCTTTTGCATCATATAGGATGATTCCTGCAACTTTAAACTTGTTCAAAACTTCAAATTCTTAAGAAAATGAGCTCTGTTCCATTCCAAAAAAACACTTATGAAAATGCTGTAGGTAACATCTACCTATGAATTAAAAACTTGGCTTTTCATAGCATATTTTGATTTCATCCCATGCCTCACACCCCACTGAGGGCAGATGGTGAGCGGATTTGCTTGGGTATGTTGGGTTGAAAGGTGTTTTCAACCATTTGCTATTAAGCTCTTTATTATTTTATACTGTCTGCCTTTCTGATGAATGTAATTCTGCTGCTCATTTGGTTTGTAGTCTTAGTAATAACTTGTTAGTACTTTTATTACTGTTTCAATAATTGTTTGATGTTCTTTCTTATTGCTGTGAATTAGCTGGGTTTAAATCATGTTATAATTTATATCAGAAAGGTCTGTGCTGCATAATTTTTCCTCTTAAGGGTTCCCAATGATGTGTTTTGATTTCTTTTTCACTTGTTTTTTGTCCGTTCAGACAAAACAAAACCTATTTTCACTCATGAAGACATACTTGAATTTGTCATCTGGCTGGATGGTGGGTCACGCTCTTCTCGACAGTGGAGTGTGAGCAGTGCAACAGTGGGTCAGTTTCTCAGGCAAAACACTGGGAATACTGTAGCTACCACTCCACAGTCATGGAATCCTAGAATGGTTTAGTTTGGAAGGGACCTTAAAGATCATCTTGTTACAAAGGGCAGGGATGCCTTCCTCTAGACCAGGTTGCTCAGAGCCCCATCCAACCTGGCCTTGAACACTTTCAAGGTTGGGGCAGCCACAGCTTCTCTGGGCAACCTGTGCCAGGGCCTCACCACCCTCACAGAGAAGAATGATTCATAATATCCAATGTGACTCTCTACCCTTTCAGTGTGAAGCCATTTCCCCTTGTCCTGGCACTCCAGGCCCTTGTAAATAGTCTCTCTCCATCTTTTCTGTGGGCTCCCTTCAGGTACTGGAAGCCCACAGTCAGGTCACCCTGGAACCTTCCCTGCTCCAGCTGAACAATCCCAATTCTCTCAGCCTTTCCTCACAGCAGAGCTGCTCCATCCCTCTGATCAACTTGGTGGCCTTCTTTGGACTGGTTCCAACAGGTCCATCCCTGTCCTCCCTAGGAACATTTTGAGTTGCAGCTGCTGCACGTCTGTGGCAAACACAAAGGGCTGAGGCCTTCTCCATAGGGTCAGGTGTCATCCAGAACTATGCTATATCTACGAGCAGACCCTGCTGGTTTTGCTTGCCTGGTTCTTGTGAGCTCCATGCTGTGCCTGACAGCACAGTGAAGTGACTGATCAGCCTGCGTCCTCTTCCCAGATGCCACCAGGACTGGAGTGATGGGACAAAGAGAGCAGGGCCACTCTGGTGGCCAAGGACAGAGTAGTTTTTCTGTCCAGCCTCAGCAGCTGACTTGGAAAAGTGTCTCTTGTCTTGGTGGTTTGGTGTCCTGTGTTCACTCACTGCTGCTCTTTCCCCCTAGCAGGGGGAGATCATGTGCACAGAGCCTGTGCTTGAGGCCGTACGTTAATTCCCTTTGGTGGAGTATGTCAGCTTCTATAGATATTTCTCCTTTTAAGACTTTCAGGCAATCCAGACATTTAATATTTCCCCTGGAAGTTCACTGTATTGTACTCTCATCCAGAAGATGGTGTGTGGATATTACTTATTTAAACAAATCTTTTAATTTTTCAGTTCCTAGCTATCTGCAAATATTTCTTTATAAGATAAGATTGTGTTTGCCTGGTTAACTCACAATTTATTGTCCCAAAACTCACTTTTCCCCACTGGAGTGTATATTTTCTTCTAATCTGCATGTTAACAAATATACATTTGTAAATGGAACAAATGGATATAGAATACTATTGGCTCTAGATTTTTAATAATATTTCAATGTTCATTTCTGCTATTATCTAGCTTTAGTCTCAATATAGTTCAACAGAACATTAAAAAATTATCCTGTGATTCTAGTATTAGCAAGACTGGAGTTTCTCAGTCCCCTGAAGACTGTGTGAAGAATAGGTTAGCATTTCAATGCTATCTTATGTTAAAAATTTTCCTTTTTAAAAGGTTTTGAAATACTCCCAAGTCTTCTGAAAATATGTATCTTTGTGAGAAACAATTTTCAATATATGTATATATTTAATTTCTGCACATTTTATGAAAAAAATAATTCATTTTTTTAATTCTCAGGTTTTGAGTTTTCATCCTTTTTATTTAATTCTTGTCACTTGTATTTCATTTACCTTTTTCAAGTTCATAAATATTTTAAATTTGTTTTTTTTTTTCTATTTTTTGCCTTTTCCTGTGATACCATCTAAAAACTGTTCATTGCACAGGAAGTGGCAGCTGGATAAAATTGAAGGGGGAAATTGATACAGTTCTGCTAAAATGTTTTAATGAAAAATTAAACAGGAAATATTATAAGTGAAAAGAATGTATTTGTATTACCGTATTTATAGAGATAAAGTATGAGCAGCTTTTTGAAGTGTTTCAAGTAGTTTTGTTCATAGATCTTTTTTCTCTAGGCATCTGAATCTGAACTTTGGCACAGATTTGCCAAAAATCTGAACTCATGATAATGGTTTTTCATTAAAAGATTAGATTTTTTTAAATTGTTGTACCAATATTTGACAATAATTTTTATGTATATATTGCCTAAATTCTCTCTACTTCTGTCTTTGTAAAACTTTTTTACTCACTTTTTAAAATTTTATTGAAGAAAAACAAGATAAACTGATTTAAAAATATTTCATAACAATGTTTATACCTACTATTATTTGTCACATGTACTGCTCAAAATCAGTTGGGGGGGTCTTGGCAGGTTTATTAGCCTGTTCTTACTGCTAATTCTCTTCTTACTCAATTTGATATATGAATATAAGTTACAGGTGTAATTAACAGGATTGTTGTGTGGTAGTCCTCCACAGGAAACTGTGCCAACTCCTGTATAATATTTACAGACAAGAATTCTGGCTGCATTGCAATGTCAGTATGTAACTTTATCTGCAGATTAGGTTTTTTTCTTCCTCCTCTTTGAACCACAGCAATCACTGCAGGTTGCTGATCACCTTTGCTTTCACATCCATCCATTCTTCTTTACTTGCTATAATTCCAACCCTTCTATTTAGCTCTTTATAAATTAGTCTTCAAATTTGCTGCTTTTTTCAGCAGAAGCACGGGGATCTGTCACAACCAATGTAAGGATTTTTAGAATGGATTCATACAAATTGCCTGAAATTCTTCTTTGTTTCTTATGTCACAACTCAAATTTTCCCAGCTGTTCAAATTTATACATTTGTATTTCCTCTTCAGCTAATAATGTTGGGCTTTAACTCACCATGTTTATGAGCTACTGATGCCATACATCCACCATGTGTCTGTCAATTCTCTTACATCATTTTTCCCTGTTAGTCACAGCTTCCAATTTCTCCTTGTTTGCCCTTCACACTTCTTGTGTTAGCATGCAGGTATTTTATTATACTTCATATATGCCTGAAAGCTCTCTGGGACTGATGTATCAGCATCTTTTTGAAGTATTTGAAAGTTCTTCATACTTGTCTTCTGCTAGAGAGCTTTTCTCCTTTCTCCTCCTTATCATGCTGAAGAATATAATTTATTTAATGTCTAATTGATCTAGCCACTAAATCAGTAGCCCAAAACAATCAATTCATCTGCATTTATTCAGATCAACTGTTAGCTCTCATCACTGCTTAAAGGCTGCAAAACACAAATGCTTAAAGAAAACTGGAGAGAAGAGTAAGAGAGATTGAGAGGGATTTAGGAAGATTTAGGTTGCTGCCCTCGCATTGTACAAAACATGCTTGTCTTATTCCCTAAATTATAACTTGTGTATTGCATGAAAGAGAGTAGAGGGATCAATTATATTTATGCAAAAAAACCTCCTCCCAAAATAACAACAGAGAGAGTCTGAATTTTGGTGTCCCAGAACACGTGAAGCTGAAGACACCATGGTTTCCCATGGCCTCTTTCCAGCCAGGCTGGGGCTGGAAATTCTGGGAGTGGGCTGGCCCTTGCCTTCCTCATTTTCAAGCCACAGGGATCCAGACTTGACATGAATAAAATGGGTATTGCACAGAAGCAGTAAAAATTTTGCAGTGTATGAAAAGGAATATTCTATTATCAAAAAGCAGAAGTTTCCTTCAATTTGGATTGAAATATGAAAGGGAAAAGGTCTGACCTAATTAGTTTTTCAGTAAAAATTACTTGAAAATTAAATGAGCAAAAATAACCAATAGACCACATAAAAAATAGTTTTATAAAGAAATGTGGAGAAAATACTGGCAATGATTATAACCTGAAACCCATGGTCAGAAATTTCAGAAGTAGAAGCCTCCTTCTTTCAGGTAATTGTGCACAGACTTTGCAGTTATAGATGCAAAATCTTCGCTGTAGAAATGGCAGCTATCATTCACTAAGGTTGTAACCTTGCAAGTGCTGCCATGTGACTAACCCCCATTGAAGTCAGGCATCTACTTATCACATGTTAGTGGAGAGTAGATCTGGAACTTCAGATTGTTCTGTTTTGTCTTAGGGGGAAAAGGGAAAATTATTATAATTATTGCTCAAGAGAATGCAAATAAGGCTGGCTCATAATATGCACAAGGGCATTTGTTAAAATTAACAGGCAAACAATTTCAAATTAATAAATGGAAATGTTTTTAATGTAATGAATAATTAGACTGAAATTTACTGTTGAATTATATTATTGATGCAAATAGCTGAGCAGGAATAAGAAGAGATTTATAAACTACATATGAATAAGAACTGCATAGGTAATAAAAACAGAATAGGCAGAAAAATATTAGGTGTTATTGGCTACCACAGTGCATGTGAGAATGCAATGCTCATCAGCTGTGGTCATGAAAAAAGAGAAATGAACTTCCCTGTATCTCTATTTTCCTTTGTCACTGAACATCAGGCAGGATTTATGTGCCATTGAGCATTTATTTTCTCTACCCTGGTGCATACTTTTAGCTAATAAATTTTGATTTATAATATGCTTGAAAGTCCCATTCTGTAACTCAGAAAAATTTCAAACTCTCATTTGAAATTTTGAAATGCTACAATGCTACTTTGAAAACTCTAAACATCCGTATTAAAACATTTCCCTAGTAACTGTGATCAATTGGACAGAAATAGCCAGAAATATCAGAAAAGTAGGGAGATAGAAGTGCTGCAATACCCAGATTGCCAGATGCTTTAAAAAGAGAACAAGAAATGCCATCAAGCCATATGATCCATAGAAGCCTTCCAAAACAATTTTGATGAGGTTCAAGAAGAGAGGTTTGTAGTCCAGCCTATAAATCATTTTGATGTTTTACAAAATACCAACAAAGTGATAAGGTTAAAATAAAGTATTTTTATTTCTCTGAGTAAACTTTATCAGAGTGAAACATAAAATCGCTTTGATTTTGTAAAAAATGTTCTTTACGAGTTTTCCACTTTTGCATACTAATTATCTGATAAGTCCTACAGTTATCACATGATTTTTTTCTATCTGGCTCTGTGGCACTTAGATTACCAAAGGATACAGCCATGCATTTTCACAGAGAAGGAACTGAAGAAAGAGCGATAGTATTCCTGAAAAACTTGCAGAGGTTAACGATATTTCAGCTGGGAATATATCTCTTCTTTGCCTAAGGGACCTACCGTCTTTTATGAGGCTTACTTAGTCTAACACAGATTTTTAGAGAGAGAGAGAGAGGAATAGAAAACATCTGTGAGTGACTAGCTTGAGGTAACTAGGAGGATGAGGAAGTGACAAAGCAATAAAAACATACCTGTTTCTCGTTCTGTTGGAAAAAACTTTTCACATCCTAGTGCTATGGAACATTTTAGGAAACCATTCATGCATTTAATTCGTACTTGTGGATGCATTTACTCATGAACTTCTGTCTGGAAAATGAATGATAAAATGAAAAGAATTCCATGAAACTAATTCATTGCCCAAACTTTACCACGAATATGTGGATGGTTCTTGCCCTTGGTTGATGTGACATTAACCCTTACTGCAAGCATACAGAATGAAGTATTTCGCCTCATAGTACCAATTGCACTGATGAAACAAACTGGAAGAGTCAGCTTTCATCTCTGATTTCGGGGTACTTCACATGCATGAACCCACCCTGGTCAAAACTGCAAACTTGTACCATTGGTCCAGTCTAATGCTTCCCCCACTGCCCATGCTGCTGATTCATGGACCCGGTTAAGGACAGGAGATGGACCCAGCTGAAAAGTCTGCTGTGATTAATGCTACTGCTGTATAAGGGGCAGATGGCACAACACTCACTGGCTTGATAGATTTATCAATTCTGCCTCTGAAAGAGGGGGCTTGCCATACTCCTTTCACATCCTTGAGGTTAAAAAGAAGCCTGCCTTGTTGGGGGTTGAGGCACTGTGCCCACTGAATCTGAAAATTAAAGAATCATCTACTTGTTTGAACAAAAGCGAGAGTTACTGGCATGACTCCACAGACCTTACTTTAATTAAAAAAAAAGAAGAGAGGAAGTTATTTCATCTCATTCCATCTATGAGAGTAATGTCTTTCGAACAGAGAAGTTAAATATTCTTCATACTTCTCTGGAAGGTGTTGTGATAACTGTTCTGTATTAACCTTTCTATTTGGTTGTTTAGTGCTGAACTGGAAATAGACCTGTTTGGCATCAAACTGATTCAAAATTTGAATTTTTTCAGTAAAATATAATTAAATAGAGAAATTTCCTCTTTTTCTTTATAATGGTATTATGTTTTCTGTTAAAAACGTGTATCCTTGTACTTCCCTTTCACGGGAAGTGGAAAGTAGGCTCACTTTCCCAAGTAGGGACCTAAGGTAGAGTATATGTTGTAATATTTAGCTGGCTGATAAAAGAGAGCTATTACAGCCTTTTCTCTCCATGTTATCTTCCCATTTCTTCTCTTTATCAGCTCAAGTATTTGACCTTTTTACAAAATCCTTAATAGATTTGGAATGAGCCAAACTTCATTTTTCATCGAATTTACTATTTGTAACACAATAGAATACCTATATTTAGCTTTAGTGCCAATGATGAGGAAAACAGCAGTGATGTCAGAGCTAACAGAAACACTGACTGGAGCCATGGTCAAGGGCTGTATGGCACAAGTCAAAATGATTCCCCAATTCTCCTGGTGTCACCTGAAACCAGATTCTCAAAGCTGATGTAACTTCTCTTCTGCCTGATGGAATTACAGGAAGAAAGTATGATAATCACAATTGTCTGGTTTTCTCTGTCACATCTGGTTTTCTCTGCTGGGTTTCTCTGTCACAAGTGTGCTCATCCTTGTTAGGCATGATCCTCAAGAGGGCAAAGAAAAACCCCTCAAAACATGTAAATTTTGTTAATATCACCTGCTGCCTTGAGATTTTTGTCTCTCCTCCTGATCTTCCCATTTTAACATAGACCCATGACACAGTAACTCCTTGGTCAACAAGGTTAACAGAGATTTAAGTAATCACAGTGTTTTGCAGCTGGTGAGATTGAGGAAAGTTCTACGGAACTGAGAAACTCCTGTGATTATTATCTCCAGTGAGTTCTAAAGAAAGGATGAGAATTTACAGCAAATTTTCTACTGCAGATGGTCTTCATCAGTAGTGACAGTGTGGGGAATCTGCTCTTTTGGCTGCAGCTGAAGGAATGGTGGACTTCACAAAACAGCAGGAGGTGTACGTAACACCCACATGGACCTCAGGTGTTCCTCAGGGAAATTAATGAAAACTAATTAGTTGGATTTCCCTGGCTGGTGTTTGAATGGCGGACTTAATTTCTAAATTTATTGTTTTTCACTGTCAATACTGCTCTGAGAGGAGCAGAATTACCCAGCCTGTAAAGACCCAGCTTGGCTTTCAAGCTGTAGACAAGCAGGTCACAGGGGCTACAATATCTATGCCATTTTTTCATTAGTTTAATACAATACTTCTAGGAATATACCAATCTTTCAGTTATTACATTTATAAGGGTAGGAGTGCAAATGCAAAGCCTAATCCACATAAAAGGGGAAGAGTGATACTCAGCTAAGTACCTGCACCATGGCTTTGCCTCCGTTGAAACATCTGTTGTTGAGGATTTAAAGAAATATTTGTGTCACTTCATTCTTCTTCGCTTAGAATGAATGCATTGTTTCCTCTTAAACTTTCATACCAATAATGCTTTAAGACTATTGAGGTGCTTGTCTAGAAATAACTGTGTCAGGTACATTTTACTGAACATATTGCTGCCATTTATCAAGTATTCTTGTCTAATATTGGCTTCATTTGAATCCTTTCTGCCTTCATTCAAATAATAGATCATCTAGCAAGCCTGGCTGGAAATCCATAACATGGGGTAGAAGGGAGAAATGTGTTTTGCTCTGACTATGCCCACATTGTGTAATTTATTCAACTCCACCTCTGTTTGTATTATTAAGAGGGAAAGGATTGCATGTGGAAAAATCCAGACTTCATCATTTATATTTCCACCAGCAAAGGCACTGCAGAAAGCACAGTAGACTTATAAGAAGCATAAAATAAGTATTTAATAATTTATTTCATATTTTATTTCATTTTTTATCCTGTATATTATATTTACTTATATATTAATTTCTAACATGACTTTTACGTGTTAGTTTCAGCAGATGAAACCTCCCCACTAAGATTTTAAAACACAGTGTGTATCTTCATCTAATGTGTAACCTATCATCTATTTCCACTAAATCTCTACCTGCCAGAAATCAGATAGGGAAATCTGCCCCACTAATTTCATAAAGTCAAATTCATATGTGAAGGTCTGATATGAAGATAATGTCAACATTCAAATAGTGAGATAATAACACTAAGAAACCTTTTCCCTCTCCTGCCTACACTACACCTTCAAAGGTCACAACTTTTAGAGGCGTTGCACTTGTTTGAATCTGTTAAGTGAGCCTGGAATTTGGACACCAGCAACACAAACTTTCAGCAGAAATACTGAAGTCAGCTGATACCCTACATTGCTATTGCTTTCCTTTATCTTTTCTTAGATGGCTTCTTTACTTTTATATACTATAGAGTTTTGTTGATCAAGATGGCTGTTCAGTTTAATTATCCAAAATTCCTCCTCAGAAGAACTTTTTAGTCTTAATTATGTTGTTAATTAAATATTAATGTCTTCTCCCTGAAGATACTGTTGATGTGCCTGGCCTGGCTCAGAGAAGGAGGTACTGCCCTGTATTAAGCACTGGCCCAACAGGATACTCATCATACCTCACAGCCCGTGGTACAGGAATGGCCTACAAAGCACATCAACAGGAAACAATGAAAACACTCCATAATCTTTTTATTTTTCGAAGGACACAGAATCAGAGGATTTGGGTTGGAAGTGACATTTAAGATCATCATGTTCCAAACACCTGCCGTGGGCAGCAACACCTTCCACTAGACCAGGTTGCTCAGAGCTCCATCCAAACTGGCCTTGAACACTTCGAGGGATGAGACATCCACAGTTTCCCAAGGAAACCTGTTCCAGTGCCTCACCACTCTCACAGTAAAGAATTTTTCCCTAATATCTGATCTAAACCTCCTCTCTTTCAGTATGAAGCCATTCGCCCTGGCCCTGCCACTCCACGCTCTGTAAATAGTCTCTCTCCATCCTTCCTGTAGGTTCTGCAGCCTTTATGGTGGTTTTCCTGTGATTTCCTGTTATATTTTGTTCGCAATGTATCTCTGCATCTCCAAGCATCTCTTCTCTTCAATAAGATTTTAGTTCTGTCTGCTGTCAGCCTTACTAAGCACCAGCTACTGATCTTGAAAACTGCTGCGTGTGATCAGATCTTAGGGGAATGCTTCATCTGTGAGTGGATTTCCCTGTTCAGTACATCCTAATTAACCAGCACAGGCTAATCATAGAGAAGTTGACCTTGTTAAAATTAGTTTTATTTGCCAAATTCCATTAAATCAACCTTTTTGTCTTTTAACTTAAAAGCACACAGTGTGAGAATTGATTATATTTTATTTTTGTGGTGAAAGAAAATTTTTCCTCCTGAGGTATTTGATCATGAAGTTGGAGTCTTTAGACTAGCCCTGAGTATTTGATATATCAATTGGATTGTCTGCCACGGAATTTTATTTCTTGACAGATTCTTTTAGAAATAACATTTGCTGTTAAATGATTTGTTAGATTTTTCTTCCCTTCCAGGACTGTCCTTTTAACCTTTCTTTTATTTCCCACATGTACAGCTAAAAATGCTGAACTTTCAAATACAGATGGCAGTAACAAGACTTGTGTCATATGTTCTGCTTATTTCAATAAATTCCTGTCATCTTGTAAATTTTAATTTTTCAAATGCTTCCTATCTAATATGATTAGCCATGTTGATTTTTACTGGCTTATTTCAAAGAGACGAGTGGAACTATTTCATTTCATCTCAATTCATTTGTCTATTGGAACAAAATTATACTAAGTAAAATATTCATCTTCATTGCCAAGATCTGTTCTATAGGAACCATTTTTGTCTTCAATACCATTAAAAGGATCAAAGCATTTACTCTTAAACAGTATCTTCACACTATAACAAGAATAGTTTCCTACTTGCAGTTCTCATTCATTACAGCTCTAACGAACAATAGGTTTGTCCTTCCATTTTCTAGGCTGCACAAAAAAGTTCTTCTGCTTTCTGTACAATAAAAATTTAATAGATTAGTAAATACTTTGTAGGAAAGATGCATTGTGTTATTCCAGAAAACCCTAATAACAGAAGATACAGAGTTATAGATATTTTTATTCAATTGTGCTTTACTAATTGGGTTAAACTGCTTTTTCTCCTTAATTCATCATATGAACATCCCTCTTTCCCAAGGAAATCTAATACCTCTTGAATGCTGTAATCAATGAATGCATGATCAATGCATTCTCACTCTGATGCACAGAGCTAATAGAGCCTATCATCACAATGTTCAATTGACATGTCTAAGGAAATATTAGGTCAAGATTATATCTTCCAATAGTTAAAAAGTGCTTCTTTGTCTGAATGAGATTTTTAAAATAAGAGGAAGATGTATTTGCCATTTGCAACATAAGACAGATATTTCACTAAGGCTCCAGTGCATTTCAGCTGAATTGTATTCTGCTAGATATAGGGTGTTTAAGTGGAAGAGACTGGTAACTAGTATAAAATAATTCTTTAATGGGATGATAAGTGTACACTTTTTTACTTGACCGCGTGTGTACATTGCAGGGTGGTAAACTTTTAGTTATGCAGTGCGTTAAGTAAAAAGCTTTCATAAATGCATTTAATTCACAAAATTTATTTTAAAAGGTTTTAGAAACAATAATAATGATATACTTAAATTTGTCCAGTTTTTTATCCAACTGGTGGGGGGTGAGGGGGAAACAAAACAACAAAAACATATAGGATATTTTAGTCAAAGAATTTTTCCATTAGAAATGGTGACCAGTTCCACATCTAGTTCCAGTTCTGCAGAGAAGTGTTTGGGTGAAGTTCTGTGGCAAAATTCAGCAACTTGGTCTCTTGATCTGTAGATTGTGCAGAAAGCAGATACTCTAGATATCCAAGTAATCCATGAGAGAGGAATGGATACTCAAGATGGATACTCCCAGATTTCCTGTGTAACTTGTAAGAAGTTTTGCTCCTAAATCAACCAGAAAATAGAAATATACGCACTTGCAGAGGTAGGAATTATATAATAATTGAATCTGTGTTATGCAGAACAAGCCCAATTGAAAAACATTATTATGTACAGCAGAGCATGCAATTACCCAGCACACAGAGCATGACCAATCTGGCCTTTGAAGTGGAGCACCAGATGTATCAGCTGTACTTTGCCAACATCAGAGCACAACACCAGGCCTCGCAACGCTGCACACTTTGCTACGTTTGGGTTTTATTTGATCTTGGGCTTAGTGCAGGGAAGATCTAAAAAGATGAATTCTTTCATGGAAACAAAAGCGAGACCTTTTTTCCAAAGATATTCTTGAAAGAAAAAAAGGAAGTAACAATGTTTTAGAGAATATAGGATTTATTTCCTTTTAATTAATAAATACAGTTTATGATACATTGTAAACCACTGAATTCTGACTCTTTCAAAATAATTGCAGCCTTTGGCCAAACCTCTGTTACTGCAAGATAAATTTAGGTGTTGTAAGTTTTCTTTTCTGAAAAATTGAAACTTTTAAAAAATAATCAAACTCAGACTGACAAGACCAACATTGAGGTCCTTCAACCTTCTTTCTTATTATCTGTCCAAATCATACACATGAAAAGTGCTCATCATTGCTAAGAAGGATTGTAGCATATGAAGGAAAAAAAAATAAAATATAAAAAAATTGTAGAACTAAAAAGCTTTACTGACTTGAAGAAATGTTTTTATTTTGCACATTAGTTCTCACATAACCAAGCATTTCCCAAAACAACCACTTTCACAGCTCAAGAGAACTGCATATTTTTATCAAATTCCCTGCTGCCTGTTTTGCTGCAGCTATGAATATTTTAAGTGTGTTTCTAATAGCTTAGTTGAAGAAATATTCCTTCCCTACCAAAAGTACGATGCACAATAAAACCATGCTTATTTCAGTCCAAGGAAGCAGCCAGACTTCTCCACTCTGTGGAGATGGACACCACAATATAACATGATGTTAGGCTAATGATGGGGAAGATAAGCATCTTCATGGTGGAGTTTGAAAATACTGCCAAGTCCTTAATGTTCAGAAAATGCCTGAAAACTTGCATCTGCTCTCATGGGAAGCTGCTCTAGCAGTGAATTCTATCCATAGAATATTTAACATTTTTCATTGCTCTTTGATGGCATCTGTTCCCTGAGGTAGCTTACATAAGGTATCGTATTTCTAACTGGAAGCCAAATTAAGATCAGTCATACAGTAATTGCTCTTTGCTGATGTTTTCAGTAACTCATCATGGATGGCACAATAATTTACTCTGCTTATATCTCTGAGAACCTAAATGAAGAACACTCTTTTCTGAGAGTCAGGAATTTATGTCAAGCCTAAGGGGTTTTTTTTATTCTAAAAATTGCAGTTTCCTGTCCTGAAAATTTGCATTTTGTATAAAAATACCAAAAAAATGGGGAGAAGGGTGCCACATACCAGCTGAATGAACAGATGGATAAGAGGAAATTTTTAGAGTCATCATCTGGCTTTGTACAAAGAGGAGGGAAAGTTTGTTATTTCTCAGAAAAACAGTTGACACTAGGTCTGAAGTCTCCCGGATGAAAAGCTTCAAGCCTTTGGATGGATGCTGGCTACTTTGGCTCTTCATTGCTTTTGTTGAATTATATTTAATAGAGAAAAAGCCTGGAATTTTCTATTTATTTATGCATTTATTTCTGTGCTCAGTAAGGCCAGCTCTAAATGTTGTCTGTACCTACATCTAACCTTCTTAGGCTAACACAAGAGAGTAGTAAGGGGTCTTTTTCCTCACATTGCTGCATTCTGGATTATGATATATATATGAAGAAATACAGGAATTTTGTGTTCATAAAAACGCAAACCAAATGAAGCAACACATATGACACTGACGCAAAAGAGTGTTTATGTGAGCCAGTACTTTAGCATCATATTAATTGGGGAACACGGGGGAAATGTTTGTTTGCTGGTTGTTGTGGAGGTTTTTTTATTTACCTGCTGTGAACCCACACAAAAATGTGTCATTGTGGTCACAATCAGTAAAATAAATTTGATTCAACAATCTGAGATCTTCTATCAAGCTTATACCATCTGGATGACTTTAGGACTTTTTTATTCCTAAATTATTATATCCAATTGATTCATTTGTTTGCTTTATAAATCTACATTTTTTTTCTGAAGATAGATCACTTTTCCTGAGAGGATCAATACTATGTTATGGATATCTTACAGCAATGTATCTCACAAATGTCTTGACATGTGTTTGGTTACACATTTCTAATACTAGAGTCCAAAATACTCCAGCTAGTTTCCATTAAAGCACAGTAATGGTGTATGCTAACCATAAGAGTGAATGCAGTACTTTGGCAGATGCCACACTGGCTCTGTTTCACACTTTATTCTCTATATTTTGCCAGTGCTGCCCTGGCCAACTTAAAACCTACACTGTATTTGGCAAAAGTTATGCATTTTCATTTTTGTTGTTGTTCATAGATTCGATAAATTCATCTTTTGGCACATGAAAGTTTTGGAACTAAAGCTACATCCAATGTTGGAGCCCCTTTCTAGTGCCTTGGTTTATTTTGATTTTAGATTTTGTTGTCTTTATTTAAATAATTCAAATATGGCTGTGGGTAGCAATCACCACACCTGGTTTGTTTTTGACACAAGTCTTGTTTCACAGAATGGTTGGTGCGACAACGTGGTCTACTCGTTCAGATAGACAAGGTCACCATAACATTGCACACCAGATGGCATCAGCTTCTGTCTCTCACATCCAAGCATGGCATTAGACTTTTCAGTATTCAGGGTGGGAGTCAAAGAATGGTTTGAGCTGAAGGAGACCTTAAAAATCATCTCATTCTGACTCCCTTGCCATGGGCAGGGAACCTTTCACTAGACCTGATTGCTCAGAGCTCCATCCAACGTGGCCTTGAACACGTCCAGTCATGGGGCAGCCACAACTTCTCTGGGCAACCTGTGCCTCATCATCCCCACAGTAAATAATTTCTTCTTTATCCCTAACATAAATGCCCTTCTTTCAGTCTGAAGCCATTCCTCCTTGTCCTATCACCACAGTTCCTGACAAGGAGTCCCTCTCCATATTACCTGTAGCCCCTTCAGATACAGGAAGGTGCTCTGAGGTCTCCATGCAAACTTCTCCAGGCTGATCAACCTCCACTTTCTCAGCCTGTCTTTGTAGGAAAGTGAAATATCCTTCAGCATCTTGCCTGTTCAGAAATAACCACCCATGGACAATTCTCTGAGGAATCAGATTCTTTTTCATTAAGGAATTCCAGAAGCAAGGCTTTTATATTCTCATAAACAGAAACATAGGAATCCTTTGTTTCCAATTCCTGAAAATGAAACTCTAACAACCGTAACACAATCTAAGCCAAGGAAAAAAGAAACAACATACATGGAAAAATTATTTTGCTCAAACCTCAAAAAAATAGAGTTCTATAAACAATTTCCTAATTTGCAAGGTGCGTAAGCTTGTGAAAAATAAAGCATGGTTAAGTTATTATTTAAAACCTGGGCAGCTAATTTGTGTCATGCTAGATGAAGAAACTAGGTCACAAGAGAAGTGTGGTGTTTTCTTTGATTCTCTTTCTGATTTAGTTCCCCAAAAGCTGATTATACAGAAAGGTCTGTTTTCCCAAGAAATGAAAGCTGAACAGTATTTCTGTAAATATATGAAAGGCTCCTTTGCATAACTCCTAGAAAAAATCCTTGACCAGATCAAATGGGCCAATACAGAACCATGGCTTTACCTTCTGACAAGTTTGTTATGAAGACAGACAAGCATTCATCTTGGAGATATTTTCCTGCTCCTTAGTTTGGAAAATATATTACTACAGTAAAATAATATTTATGATAATATATGCATGAGGGGCATTTGTATATGTAAACCACATTTAAGTTTATATGGGACAGCTCACTTATGCATCTACAGTGTAATATTAGCTGTCTGCAGAAAAGAAAGCAATTCTTACAAATAAATACATATTTCTCCATAGTAGACAACATAAGCCCATTTTTTTTCTTTTTTTACTTTCTTTTTTGCACTTTTGCTATCCAAATTGCCTTTAAAGAAAATGTGTCTGTTGCTATATAAAGATAATATAAAATATATCTCACAAAATAGGTTTAATTATTCTGGATAAATATTTATCTGTTCACTTTTACATTAATATTTTTACAAAACCTTATGAGATATTTTAATAACTTTTCTGTGGATATTAATGTCATATTTTTCCTTCTTTTTCTTCCTAATTTTTGGTTGCTGGTTCTTTTTTTCCTTGCTAAATTTCCCAGTCCCAGAATAACCTTGTGTGATAAAGAACTTATATATATTTTGCTCTTTGTAAATATGTATAATTTGAAACAATATGCACCGTTATTGAATTTTAGTATTAAATAAGCCTATAAATGGGGTTTAAAAGGTTACAGAAGAGTTAAACTTAATGTTGTGGATTTTCTAATCCACACATTGTATCTGCCTCATTGACTTCTCAGTGTGTTTGCTAATGAACTACATGGCGTTGTGGCAGACCCTGAGGCAGAAGCTGGGAGGAGTAACAATCTTATGAATAAATGTTATTAAAATCATTACATGACATGCTATCCTGCCATGATGTTAATCTGTTTGGGGATACAGTTAAGTTGTGGTGGCAAGGGAACTAGGTTTTCAGCAAATGGTGTAAAAAATGAAATTTGAACAAAACAGCTGTTGGAAAGAAATTGATTTGTCATCATTCATGCTAAAAATTTAATCTCCCATTTATATTAAAAAGAGGAGGTAAAAATGAAAAAAGACAATCTGGATGCTTGCATGTTTTATTGCTTTCTTGTTTCAGTATCTGAATTATTCTTTGAAATATAAAATACATTTTAAAAGACTGAAAGTGTTAAGATGCTAAAAAGCCATTTTATGATTATCGTTATTATCAATTTGTGTCTGAAGCCAAAAAGCTCTGTTTGGTGCATGTGGTAGTAGCTGAAGATTTCTGTGATTTAGTCAGAACAACCAAACACAAATAGGTATCTCAGCACGTTGCAAACAGACTCTCCCACATCCTCCAAGGGCATCTCTACTTAGGCAAGTGTTTCTAGTTTATTAAAAATGAACGGTAAAGGGACATGAGAGCTGGAGTGTTTGAATCTGTTTGCTCAGCTGTTGGTTTGCTGGGTAAACATCTTGCAGTTTTTCCTCTAAAACCTTATACTCGGTGAAGGCCACTGAGGATAGAGGGAATCACAGTAATAAGAAAAGCATTTGGCTGTCTATTTGAGGTGAAATTTCTATTATTACCTAGGAGAGGATTTAGTTCAGCAAATAATTTTTTTTTCATAGCTTTACAGTCTCTGCAGAAAAACAGGTATTTCTGAGGTATAGTGTTATTTTCATATTTGCTCTTGGGTAAGACAAATAATTTTAAGTATTTATTGGTTTTGATTGTTTCAGTCCAGGAGATGGAAACTTGGGAACTATTCAATTATATTTAAATACAAGTGCTTAGTTCACCTGGAGATGTTATTCCTTCTGTAAAAAGCAGGGACATACAGTATCTCTTTTACAAAGGGCATTTCCTTATGAAAACAGATACAGCCTTACAAAACAGAATGGAGGATGAATGCCAAAGGAATTTCCCCACCATGTCCTAGATGTTACACGCACCTGTTGGACCAAATTCAGAGGAGCACACCAATATAATCAGAGGGGTGGAGCAACTCTCCTATGAGGAAAGGCTGAGAGGATTGGGATTGTTCAGCCTGGAGAAGACTTTGGGGTGATCTCACTGGAACCTTCCAGTACAAGGGAGCCCACAGGAAACATGGAGAGAGACTATTTAGAGACATGGAGTGATAGCACAAGGGGGAATGGCTTCAAGCTGAACAAGAGTAGGTTTAGATTGGATCGAAGGAAGAAATCCTTCCCTGTGAGGGTGGTGGTGGTCTGTTACACACAAAGCTATCAGCCTTTCACACACAGCCAATATCTACAGTTATATGTCCCTTTGTGCTTTGAAACCTTCTTGGAAAACTCTACATGACCTATATTTACATCTGTTTACAGTGCTGTTTTAAGAAGAGGTAAACAGCATAGTCTTGATTAATTTATGTTTTGACTGCAGTTCTGATAACGGTAAAATTGTTGCAACTTCAGAAATTTTAAGTGTGACATCACATTGATGTGTACTTTTTTAGGACCTGTAGAATCTGGCCACTGCATTATGTTGTTAGAACAACTTACATTTGAATCTACATTTATTGCTTGTGCATTTTTCCCTGGAGGAAAATCAGAGCTTGACTCTCAATGTTTATCACAGGCTCTCAGCAGGCTTTGCTGCTCTGTCAATAGATGAGTTTCTTATTTAATTCCATTTTGTTCATTATAGTATTTTAGGTATATCATGTCAGATAATTAAGAAAGTTTTAGTCTCCAGAAGAGAACAAATATCTATATACTTAATTTTTTTTGTTTGTTCAATAGACTCATAGTTTTATTTCAATTTAATTGAATCTTAGTTTACAATGTTTAAGCATTAAGTAATGCATGCCCTTCAAGTTCAATGTGGTACTTGACATGTTGTAGCAGATTACCTATGCTTCTAATATCTGGAGGAAATATCTCAGGCATAATTTATTGAAAATTACTGAGCAAAACTTTGTTAAAAAAAAAAAGATAAACTCATCTGTTATCGCTGTGGGTTTTACAAATCCAAATATATTTTGTGCTGCTGATAGCTTACTTGGATCCATACTGAAAAACTATTGTCAGAGTGGGGCAGCTCAGTTTGGTGGCAATTAATTAAACAAATTATGCTACCATAAGTTGAAAGTAAAATACAGAAGAATACGGTCTTGCTGTTACCAAAGTGCTGTTACTGACACTGTTGCTGAGAAAAAAAATGAAATAAAACTTGTGTCTTGTCAGTGAGGTTGAAAGGTATCATTATCAAATTACCTATCAGCCTGTGTTATGAAAAATTCCTGTAACCTTTTCCCGAACAAAATAATTCTTTCGGTGACATCTTCATTATTTGCAGCCTCAGCTGACACTCTCGGGCTGCCCTGTCCCTGCCCCACTGCGCTCAGCTGCTGCTGACACACACTGCCCTAAATGCTGCTGCTCCTCTGACCCGCTTTCCTTCTCCGGGGAAACTGTGGCATCCTGCCGGAACTATCGCTGAGACGGGAGGACCAGACTGCCACCGTGAGGAAAACTACGGCTCTGCTGAGTGCCAGGGGGAGACCAGCAGAGCTTTTTACCTCTTTGTAGCAATGCAGAACGACATGAGACAAGAGCTCGAGGGTGGAAGAGGGAGTCACTTTTTCCAAACTGTCGCTTGCTTTGTCCAATGGCATTTTTGGACCTTCTTGCCTTCTTTGCCAGGACCCTGAGGGAACGGCCAGCCCTGCCTGCCTCTGCTCATCCACACCAATCAAATTACAGAACTCCAAGTGACAGACCAGTACTTAAATCACAAAGCTATTATGCACAATTTTTAAAACTGCATTTCCTGTGTAACCATTAGCACGTGCGCTTTAATTACAGAGAGAGAGAAATATTAGTATTTCTTACAAATTTATGTCTTAGTGAATGTGTCAGCTGCTCAACAGAGCCAGCTGGAGATTGTGCAGAGGTTCCAAAGCAAGAGCAAAGGATGAGGAGCCCAGCTCCTCACGGAGTTCTCCTGTCTGCAGATGGTGTCACCACCTCCATGAGTAGGAGGGACTGGACATGGAAATAACCTCTCATCAGGAACCACACTCAAAACAACACATCTCCTATTTCCTAAGGAATATGAAAATATATTTCCGGGAGGGAGGACAGGACATGGCATGCGGTGGTGTGGTGTATATTGTAATGAAAAAACATCCAGTGGGCATGAGTTACTAAAATGGGAAATACTTCTTATAGTCAACAAGGAAAAAAAAAAAATAGAAAAATAATGAAAATATTACCAAACCTATGAACTGATTTTCTTACTACATATTTTTTATCCTTTGCTGAGTGTACCTGAGACTTCATCTACATGAATTTCAGAAAATTGTCATGTTTGCCTTTAACATACATTCTATTTTATGGATTCTTTAAGGGTTTTATACTCCTTTTTGTCTCACTTTCACCATGATACAATACAAGAGTGACAGGATGAGAAATCTGCTGTGAGTAGGAGTGTGGATGCAGACATTCACATTCAACATGCTAACCTAGTAAAGCTAAGTATAACACGTTTTTTTTATCTACTAGTGATTTTTTATCTACTACTGTCCTCTCCACCTCTACGATCAGGATTCTTGAACAACATGATGTGCAAATGGTTTCTATGAGTAATGCAGAATGCAAAAAATGAAAGCCTCAGAAAGTGTGCTGTAGTCCCTGCTTGCAATAGGCTTTATTTGCATGAATTATGATGTCTCCTGTCATATTTTCATTAAGTTTATGATGACTTTTAAACAATAATTTAATCTTAATGCAATGCACCCAGGTTTTAATTTAAAGAAGCCATCTTCTGGTCTTCCCACGTTTAAAGCTGATGATGAGATAACTGTCTTTATAAATGAATTACCATTGGACCGTGACCAACAGGATCTGAGCTGAATCCATTAATTCGTAGTTCATCTTCAAAACCAAGTCTCTCATTAACCTTTTTGTCCTCCATCCCTTCGCCTAAATAATTTGCTGCATTCTTTATCAAACATGAAGTGCAACAACTTGTACATTTGCAGTCAAGACATTGAGAAATTTTTCACTAAGAGCTTTCATTGCGGAAAGCTTGAAATATCTTGACACTTTCACTGAGAGCTTCAATTAAATTTTGATCAGTAATGTTACCCTAAATGTGGAAATTTCTGGTTTAAATGAGAGACACAGACAGACAGATTTCAGAATAGCACATGACAGAGGAGAGGGCAGAATGTTTCCTTTAAAAGCCTGGGTCACAGAGTCCTTCTGAGCACTTGCAGATACATAACTTTACATCCCTTTAATATCCCTCTTTTTGCCTGCCTGTTCATCACATGCCCAGTTCCCTGCTGATTCCAAACCATTTCCGTGGTTGTTTATTATCTCTCTTATCAGTAGATAGTGAATGGAGTGGGAATGGCAAAAAACAATGAAAAGAAAATGAAATAGCCTTGGATAAAATACATACTGGGGAATTGGGGGTGGGGGGGAGCAAAACAGATAAGGAAAGAGAAATAGAAAAAGGGAAAATTAGCAAATTTTTTCAGAAAGACAGAGGGACAATTAAAGAGCTCTCTGAAATAGCTAGACTAAAGAAATACAAATTAATATTGTCATTTGCCTGTCAGTAGCTTTGTAAATCCTATCTGTATTAAAATAAATTATTTCGGAGCAGTATTCATACTTGTATATTACCAGATCAATAACAATCAGAAAATTATATTTATGAAAGCATGTTGTGCCTGTAAGCAATTATGATTGTCGTTATCACTCAGATGTCTTGGCGACAGTTACATAATAATTTCTTGTTAAGAAATATTTCATTATTTGATGTTCCATACAAACATGATCCAAATCCTCTGATGTAGTTTTTTTGCCAGTAGTCCAATTATCAGTGTAAACACTCAGTGCACCGATCTGTTCTTCATTGTCAACCTGGGTAAAGTCTTGGCCCCCCAAAAAAGTGGTAGGGCTGTACGTGGATTGGCAAGAGGTTGGCTGAGCTCTAGCAGCAGCAGCCAGGCTTTTCCTCTACTTTCCTTGACCTTGGGGCTGCTGGTGTTTGCTAAGCCTTAATCATTATCTGCAATGTGCCCCTGTTGAAGAGAACAGGAAATTCTGAGGAAAATGTGCCCCATGAAAGCAGGAGCTCTAGTCCAGTGGCATGTATTTAACCATGCATTCATCTGATCCTTCTTGGAAATTTCACAGCTTGTAGCTTTTCCTCCAGGGATCATTATAAGATCTTCTCCCTTTTAGTGCTATGCCTGGCTGATGTCTCTAAAGAAAAGGATTTTATTTATACTGTATTCCTGTGCTGGGGAAAATCCATATATGTTAAAGTAGTTGTCTTTTATAAAAAGAAGTCACTTATGCAGCCAGTTGCAAACTCTTGGGACCTGTTGGTAGTGGACAGAGCCGTAGCAGCAGGGGCAGAAAGGGCCTGGGAGCATTCCCAGGAAGCAGTTCCACTCTAACACGTTAAAACTGTCTTGGTAGGGACATGGAATCACAGGATCACAGAATTGTTAAGGTTGGAAAAGACACCGAAAATCCTCAAGTTCAGCAGTTAATCTATCACCACCAGCACATAAGCATATTTTCAAGTGCCATATCCACACCTTTTTTTGAACACTTCCAGGAATGGCGACTTCACCACTTCTCCAGGCAGCCTGTTCCAATGCTTAACAACGCTGTCAATGAAAAGATTATTCTTAACATCCAGTCTAAACCTGCCCTGGCACAATTTGAGTACATTTCCTCATGTCCTGAGACTTTTTATTCGGGAGAAAAACTGACCCTCACCTGGTTCCACCCTCCTCTCAGGGAATTGTGGAGAGTAGTAAGATTCCCCCCGAATCTCTTTTTCTCCAAGCTGAGTCTCTCAGCTGCTCCTCATCAGACTTGTGTTCTTCCTTTCCCCAGCTCTGTTCCCTACTCTGGACATGCTGCAGCCCCTCAATGTCCTTTCTGCAGNGAGTACATTTCCTCATGTCCTGAGACTTTTTATTCGGGAGAAAAACTGACCCTCACCTGGTTCCACCCTCCTCTCAGGGAATTGTGGAGAGTAGTAAGATTCCCCCCGAATCTCTTTTTCTCCAAGCTGAGTCTCTCAGCTGCTCCTCATCAGACTTGTGTTCTTCCTTTCCCCAGCTCTGTTCCCTACTCTGGACATGCTGCAGCCCCTCAATGTCCTTTCTGCAGGGAGGGGTCCAAAACTGAACACAGGATTTGAGGTTTGGCCTTACCAATGCCCAGCACAGCAGATGGTCACGGCCCTGGTCCTGCTGGCCACAAGCCGACATCCAAAACTCCAGAGTGCCCAGATTTCTGTGATCTCCTGACCTTTTCCCTGTCACTGTGGGAGGGAGCATATACTTGATGATGAAAAATTGGTCTTCCCCAGGGCATTGCTTACACCCTTTTGTCTTTCACCACTGCAGAGCTTTAGAATCTAAAATAAATAAAATAAATAAATAATTTATCAGCTCTAAAATCAGCCTCTGTTGTTTTAAGTTCATATATCACGGCTTATATACAAGTTCTCTCTTTTCCAAGTTCATAAAACTTTGATTTCTTATAAAAATTGAAATATCAAAATCTGAATCCAAAAATAGACTTCATCTTTTAAATGTATTATTAGAATGGAATTTAAACTTTTATTTCAGTCCTTCAAGTTTCCCTCTATTTCAGTTCTTCACTCTTTAAAAATATATCATTGCTCTTGTACCTTAGGGACTTTGCTGTGATGGTAAATAATTTCAAAACAGCTCCAATATGTTTTTGTTTGTTTGTTTGCTTGTTTCCTTTAGAGGAGCTAAATAACCATAAGGATTATCATTAACAGAGGACATTTTACACTGAGGACTGCAAGATGTCTTTAATACTTATTGAGGCAGATAACTTAGTGGTATTGTTTCTTTTGTGAATGAGCAGAGTTTATTTTTTTCCAAATGAAAAATATGCTGCAGATATTACAGATTCTAAATGTACAATTGACAATTCCTCCTGTTAGTACAAAATGTTCATCTGTAAAGTACAGTCAACGGCTATGAGTTATCAATGAAACTCTCAGTGCTTCCTACGTTCTATTTATCTTATTAATATATAAGACATCACTGACCTTTTGTCTTTCTTGCATATACTCATACTCACCTAGAAAAAAAAAGAACTTTTTGACCACCAGCTTTTTTTTTTAATGTTAATATTAAATTACCTCTTTTGACTTAATAGTTTTGGTAACCTATCTCTAAGCATAAGTTCCCAGTTGGTCCACAATAGATAAATGACGTAACACATTTTTTGGTTTCTTCTTTTAAAATTTTGCCTTTTTGACAACACATATTTTCCCTAAAAATTTAAATGGAACTGTAAATATATGATACATCCCATTGTTGAACAGCTACAATAGTTGACTCCATAATTATATATTTAGAAGGTAAATAAACAGGAATCATAAGAAGAAATTAACTTTAAAATCTTAATTGTAAGTTATTAATGTTAAGTGTTTATGTTGTTTCTTACCATAAGGGTACTTGGAGCATGTATTTGCACTCTTGTCTGTGCATAAAGCAAAATAATTTACAAATTTCTTTTCAAGTATTACATTTGCTGTGAGCAATACTCTTACTCATGTTGTTCACATTTTTATGAACATTGTTATGAATTAGCTTTTGACAGGTGTGACATAAGAAAATATAATATGAACTTATTGGTAAATATAACTTTCAATTTATCCCATTCATATTCATATTGTTGATGTAGTTTAAAGAAATATATTTTTTTCTAGGAAAAGAGAACTACAAGATTCTTCCTAATCCTTTTTACTAGGTTTCCTTGGGGAGGTCATGATCATATGATTTTTTTCTCTATCTTTTAGTAAAAAAAGTTTGTGATTTTTAATTAATTACCCTTACCAGAATGAGAACATCATCCTAGAGTTCAGTTAAATACAGCTGGATTACAGTAAATCCATGCATGGGACTAATTTCAGAACAAGAATCAAGGTAGGATGTTATTCAATAATAACTACATGGATTGATTAATCTATTTTAATTAAGAAATAAACAAAATTTAGTAATATGGGACTGCAGGAACTACCAACAAACTTGGGGTTTTTTTTACAAAAATGACCAAAGTTTCCAATAGGACCAAAAAAAAATCAACAACTTATTTATTAAATCTGCTGACAATGCCAAAGTGCCATCTTTAAACTGGTATGAGTCCTCATGTAGGTAAGACCTTTCTCTGAAATATAAAACAACACAATCTTTTCTGTAGTGCACACAATAACATAAATCAATAAACATAGATGTCCTTGACAAAAATCACAAAATCTTTCCCAAACTTGCAGTCCTAACATAGAGAAGTTGTACTTCACAAGAAAAGAAGGAACATCCAGTCTAATAGATAAGAGACTACTCATACTGATTGCTCTAACTGATAAACCATTCAAATCAAATCAGGCTCATCAAGTGTTCTTGACTGGAAAAGAGAATGAAAAGAATATGCTCTTTATATTTCAAATATATAACTTTAGGCAAAAAGATTTATCAGTAATATGCAAACCTTCAAACAATGGAAAATTAGTAGATGAGATAGAAAAACAACTAATAATAATAATAATCAAACAAAAAAAAAAATCCCCAATAACCCAAAACAAAAAAAAGCTCAAAACAAACAAACAAAAAAACCCTTAAACTCAAAACAAAACAAAAAACCAACCTACCAACCAAAAAAACCCAAAAGTACTTGTGAATATGGGACAGCGAGAGGTATTCCATTAACAGAAGCAATCAGTTTGGAAGGAGACTGTAATAACATCTTAGGTGCTCTCAGCAAGGATTGAAGCACTTCTTCCATGGCATCCTCAGGTCTTTCTCTTGGAGTTACAGAGTGAAGTGCAGTCCAAAAAAGTAAAATCACTTTCCTTTTAGTTTTGATCAATGATCAATACTCTACAGTGAGAATTAGAAATTCCTGAACAACCTGAAAATAAAATTAAGCTACCAGAGTAGAATTCACGGTGCTGTGTGAAGACTACACATGACTTGCTAAGAGACTGGGCTTTAGGACTTGGCCTAACACAATGTTTTTATCTTCCTCTCTAGAAAATACTAAGGAAATTTTTGCTATCCTGCACCATGTCCTTGAATGTCTTTTATTTCACCAGCACCTATAGTTTCTGATCGTATTATCTTTACACTTAGGGGTAAAATTTACAATAAAAAATGTGTTTTGGATAGAAATCCAGAGCAGTTTTGTCCTCTCCATTGCATAATATTGACTATTGATCAATATTAGAGTATCGACCAGGATGATCCTAGTGTTGCCTTCTGCACTTTTTAATCTTTGAAACTCAGGGAATTCTGTGCAGAGATAAGTATACCCTCCTAACCAAGAAATGTCGACAAAACAAGCCTTTACAAACTAATGTGTTCTTGTTGCTACACTGTTACAAGTAATTATTCATCGAAGTAGTTCTCAAGTTCTTTCATATTGTGGACAATCTTTTTGTTCATTCAAGACTGCTTTCCTTTTGGGCCTCCTTCTTCCAGATTTTATTTAAGCAGAATACAGTGCTTCATTCTCTTACAGACAGTGGCATTAGGACCTTGAAAAGAGAACTGATTCAATAAAAATTTAGTTTCACACATATATTTGAGCTACTTGATTATATTTTAATAGGACAGCAACATATTTACTGACTCCACTTTCATTGAAAACAGTCTACCTGTATCTTATTTTCCCAGGTTATTTTTAACACCCCCTTTCTTTGCCTGTGTTTGCTATCCTTTTCATTTTGCTGTTAATTGCAAGTTTGAACACAGGTGCATCACGATAAAAGTCATAATGAAGTTGGATAAAATGCAATCACAGAAGTCCAGGGAAATTTTTTTTACTTGTTCAGCCAGTTTAATTATACGAGGTCTTCTGGAAAGATTAAATAGGGGATAGAATTTGATGGCAGACTTCATCAGCAGTGTCACTATCTGGATAGTTGCAGTGGTTGCAAGGTCTTGTGGCCATGTAACAGTGCAGTACAGACTGATGGCTGAAAGACAAAGTTATTCATCACACGATGTGAGTCAGGCCCTCAGCAGCAGAAATCTTCCCTATTGAGAGCAAAATGAAAGAGGGAGTATTTGAAAGGTCCTAACAATCTTACTGTCATGTACATGGAATTTAATAAATCATGTTGCTTTAGACATTGAAATGTTACATCAACATTTGTTATGGTCCTTAGGAAAGAATAAGTCCCACTGAATTTTTAATAACTAAGTTCTGACAAAATGCGGGGTGAATATTTTTGAATCTATTAGTACCACAAGGTGCTGTCTAAGCAAGGCATGCTTATTTTTTGTGTTGACAATGAATAAATCCTAACAAAACCAGGAATTACCTGTGAATTTTGCCAAGATCACTACCTGAATCCATAATCAGAAAAGATAGCTCTAGTGAAGCCCTGACAGCAATCATACTGCATGTTTCTTTCAGCACTTTTTGATAACATTACTTTTGCCCTTATGCTTCTTGTGGGGCATTTAATTTCAGATGATATAGTAGGGACAAAATAATTGTACAATAATGGACTTTTTCAGTTGGGTCACTTTGTTTTCCACATTTTTATAACATATTGCAGATGGCCTAAAAGATTAACTGTAATGACCAAAACCACTGACATGTAGGCGGCACATAATTGCTTCCACAGGCTGCAGCATATCATATCTGGTCACAAATTTTTCTGTTAAACCCAGGGCAGCACAAAGTATTAGAGTTGATTATTTCCCTGCATCTAAAGCACTATAAGCTTTTTATCCTTACAGGACAAGCTATAACTGGAAGTCAGTTGTAACTCATAGTGTTAGGAATATTTGGGTTTGGCAGCTGCATGTGTGTTAACTCTGTCCCTCTTTTGCAGGGTCTTTTGGGTGACAATCAAAAGCCACACAGCCCAAAGAATTTCTATATCTTTCCACCAAACTGTCATCTGTAGTGATATCCTCAAGAGAGCATGGCTAGTGCCATGCAAACAGTGTCAGGCTATACATTTTGGATATATGGGGATCCCTGTCACTAATCTTACAAGTCTTATTTTCATATATAGTTAATCAGATGGACCTCATTCCCTTCAAGCTTAGATCATATGCAAACACCAAAAGGATCTGACATCTTAACCTTAACCTTCTTAAATTAAATAGTGATATTTGAGTGCCACTGAGCTGAGTTCTGCTGAATTAACCCTTATCAATGAAGTAAGACCAGAATCAATGTTCAACAAATGAACAGATTTTATTTGTTTCTTTTCTGCCTGAGAGCTTCAGTGTTATGTATATGACCTTTTATCACTACACTAATTCATGCTTTTTATACTTTTTAAGTTTATATTCAAGAAGTAGCAAATGTATCAGAATTATTTTCCAAATAGTTTCTACATTATTACCTTAATGGGTTGCTGACATTTTATTCCTTATAGACAAAATGGCAACCATCTTTTATGAGGAAACTGGGAGATAAACCTACTTTTTCTCATTCCTCGCAAAAGCTGCAAAGATATCCTTCTTGTTAAGTCTAATCATTAATATTAAAAGTCAGCTAGTTACATAAATATCTTAGACTTTAATCCACCTACAGTAATTAAAATGTTATAAAATTGCTCTCTGTGTCTTTCTCAATTGATTACCTGTGACTTTAAGCCACTCCAGAACTTTCATTAAGTATATCACTTTCAATATAGAATATTTCACAAATGTGTTCAGCATATTACATTACACAAAAACTCTGGGAACAGTTGCATTTAACAGCTATTATACTCACATGTTGTTTAATCTGAGCCAAGTTCCTTCAGGCAGAGCTTAACTACCCCTTCTGCTCATATGGAAGCATCTGTGAGTTGAATCTGTGAGAGTATTTCATTGTGTGCTCTGCCAGTGGTAGTTCCTCAGAACCGTGCACCAACTTGCACTGTGGGCATCTGAAGTGATGTCTCTGCATATTTATGAATTCAGGGTTTTGGGGACACTCTGTTATTCACAGAAGACAACACAGGACTGTTAAATGTGTATTTTATATACAGCACAGGAAATATGGCATCTTAGTTATTATGATATCTATAAGTTTGGTTCTTATTCTTTTTTAATTTCTTCTAAATATAAATTTGTACATTTTTTTTCTATATCATATTAATTCTATCCCATTTTGTTATGTTTTTTTGTGGAGAAAAGAAAACTGGGAATTCTCCATGGTTGGGGGAAATTGGTCAAGGAGGATACACATTCTATAGGATATTTCTGTTTTTCCTGCCCGCAATCTTCTCATGCAGAAATTGGCATTCATGAGTTATATCAGTGTTCATTATTTATAAAATTCCCAACATGAATTCATTCTTCTGAACACTGTGCCACTTACTATGTGTTTCACATGACTGAAGCCGAGTAACCACAAATAGCATCTTATTGTCCCTACTTTGAGAGGTAGTTATAGCATGTGAAACTTGTAGGATTTTAGCTTGAAACCCATTTAAATAAGTTTTAAATCTGTGAGTTCTAAATCTCCTCTTCTCTAAACCCATCTGATTTTACTGTTATGTATTTTCACAAGTTTTGATATTTTTTGCCAGTGGTATAGCAATATCAAATCAGGCTGTCTGGTTTATTCCTGCCATATCAAAAAGCAGCTTAAAGAAAGTAAAATACTATAATTTCCCATGATTGGAAGAGCATAAATATTTTAGTGCCCATAGCTTCAAAGTTGTGCATGGGATTTCTTTGAATGTGGTTTGTTCCTTTGATATCAACACTCCCAAGTACACAGATAGAGATATCACAGAGCTGTGAAATCACACATATACAAGTGGTAAACACTTGTCTAAAAATACATTCTAATTGCTCAAGTAATTTACAGTCATTTTCTTTGTTTCTTCTAAGTGCTTATGTAACATGAAAAAATTTACTTTAGAATAACAAAATAAGGGAAAGAAGTTTTATCTTAAGACCGAGGGCCAAATATCTATGTCTGCAGGTTTCAACACACATTTGTAGTTAATGTATGAATTCAGATTCCTATTTTTAAGCAGTGAAAATTGAATATACTGGCTATTAGCAATATTTGGAACACAAAAACTACTATTGTAGTGACAGTGGTAAATGCTGCAGAATTTAAATATCTCACCCTGCACTGCGGATATTCTTGCAGTTTTCTCCTGTGAATGACCATTGTCTCCACCCTGTTTTTGTTGTGTAATAAAGTACGAACATATTTGCAGAGAAAACTTCCAATTACATCAGGGTTACTAGAGTCTTCCTGAAAATCTTTTGACTCTTATTAAGTATATCTTTATCCTGGAATGAAGGGACATTGTATAGCACTAAACAGATATTGGAGCAGAGTGGGGAAGCAGGCAAAAAAAAAAAAAAAAAAAAAGGGGTCTCGCCATTGCCACTGCTCTAAATGTATTTTAATAGAAGAGCAGAGCCTAGCAAGCTGTCAGTGTGCCACCTTTTATGAGCACATCTATAAATACACTTAAAAAAATGGTCATAAATAATGTTTTGCCATTGGAGAACATAAAGGGAAATTATAGTTTTCCCACTGACTAAAATGGGGGCAGAGGGAGGGGGGCAGTCATGGCTCTAAAGTCACCTCTATTCTTATTTTCCATTCTAATCTAGTCTGCTTTTCATTTTGCAGCTGAGCGATTGATTCAGTTAGGCATTCGTTTTCTTGGCTTGCTTGATATCAAAGACTCTAAGCATTTGCAGCCAAAGAGTGGATTCTTTGTCTGAGCAATCAAGGGTTCTATCAGGGGCTGCAATGCCTGTGAGGAGGGAGGGCAGCAAACCCCCCAGGAAGGAAAACTTAGACACATAAAAAATTGCTCCTACAGAGCACAGAAACAAGAAGCTACAATGATCTTGCTAATAGCTCCTTTTCTGCCCTCTTGACCTCAGATGATTTTGAGGTTAAGAAACACTACACTAATACAGCCTCAAAATCCAACAGCCTCTCTGCTCACAGAGGGGATGCTGTGTGTTCCACTGCAGTAAAACCTCTCTGCTTGTCTTGGTTTACAAG
>VZSE01012629.1:7243-191984 GCA_013398275.1 Promerops cafer
CGGGGCGGGGTCAGCGCTGGCCGTGGGGCCGCAGCGGCGTGGCCGAGCCGCGTGTCCCGCCCCGCAGCCCCTCGGCGACAGCGCGGAGTTCGCCGCCATGACGGGCAGGTGAGGCCGGGCACACGGGAGCCGGGCGGGGGTCTGGGCCGTTCCAGCCTTCATCGCCCTGGGCCGGCCATGACGTGTCGGGAACGGGTAGCGCCATGAGGGGCCTGGTGGGAAGGGTCGCGGGGGGGAGAACGCCTTGCTGCTGTGAGGCTTGGGCGGAGCGGGGCACGCTCCGGCCGGCCGTGCAAGCGCAGAGCTGCTCCGCTGTGCCTGAACCCTGCACGGGGACACAGCGCGGGGCAGACCAGAGGCAGAGCTGGGCGGGAGCAGCTGTAGGTGTGAGCTGTGCTTGCGCAGCAGCCGGGCGCAGGCCGCACGGCGTGACCCAGGCTGGCGGCCTGCGCCCCGTGTGCTCCGCACCGCTGCCCCGTCGGGGCCCGTCTCACTGATCTGCATTCAGCCCCTCTGCCCACAGATTCACTCTCCTCCTCTTCGAGCTGGCCTTGGAGTTAACGCGTTCCAGGAGCTGATTAAATCTGGAGCTTGATTCTCCTCTCATGCTGACAGTGGAGAACGCTGTGAAACAACTTAGTTGTAAATGAAAAGAGGAGCGGGGAAGGCATTTTCTGGCATTTTGTGAGGGTTTGCACAAGTGCTTTAATGTCAGTTTTTTCTCCCATCTGTAAAATAAAGCCCAGACGTTATAAGCAGTTCACGAAAATAAGCTTGCTTTTGTGAAATGTCTTGGAGATGAGAAGCACAAAGTAATACTACAATTAGCAAGGTGCCCTTTTTAGGACACTCATCCTCATGGGTCCTACTATGTTACTGTAGTTCTGAAGCATTGTTCTTCATGATTAGGAATACTGAGATGGATTCAGAGCACTTTGTGTATAAGTATTCACTTTCCTTTTCTGTCAAGTCTTGATGTTTGTATTATGCAGCTTTTTCTGATTATTCAAAGTGGATCCTGATTAGTGGGGTTGTTAAGTGTGAGAACCTGCTAAATAACTGTGTACGCTCATCTATGATTTGAGAATGTATTCTTTTTGGTCTCTGTGATGACAAATTGATGCTCTTGGGTGATTATACATGCTGAAAACTCCTCTGGGTTTTGCCTCATGTCTTTAATGGTCCCTTTTTTATTTTTCTGACATGTGAAACAGGTGTGTATTTACAAGTTTACATGAATTTTCTTACAGCTAGAAAAAGACTCGGGAGCCTTAAATATTCTCAGGTCATGGGTACCCATCCAGCTCTTAAAATGAGAAAGGATGGAGAGGACTTGGAAAGAACTGTGGCTGTATGAACCCAGCTGATTTTATTTTTTCAGAACTGTGGCACGGTACTGTTTGCAATGACAGGCTTACCTCAGGTGAAGTCACTCAGGAGGACAGTGGGAAGTGCCAGTGGACAGTAATCTTTGTCTTCTCTCTGTGCTTCCTCTGAAACTTGCCTGTTAAAGTGCAACACTATTCATTGGAAGCTCTGACGTGAAGTGTGAGCCTGGGTGGACAATTCTAGGGTAGCTGAGACACTGCAAAGTGTGCAGTTCAAAGTGATGCAGGACTTCTGTTCCCTTTTCCTTGGGTTTACTTCAGAGGGTTGTTAAAATGAGCAGGCCTTGGCTTTAGCTTGTGAAAAGTGAATACGGGTGTTATTTAATGTTTTCAGAAATGTTTGTCCTGGGAAGTTTGTCAGCTATGAACATTTATTTCTAAACTTCTGTCTGCTGTCGTTCTCAGGGCAGGACAATTAACTGTGCTATCCAAGTTGTTTGTCACAGCTGTAGCTCAGCTGGCTGTTTCCTTGTTAATAGTTGTTAATGTTAATTAAATATCCATTTAGGGTAGTAGTTTCCCAGCAGAGCTTTACAGTGTCTGTGTAATGTTTTACTGCTCAGCACCTTGCCTGGCTGATGCCATTGACGAGCACCGTGTTCAGTGTTATTTTTCGGGCTGGGGCAGACTCCTGTGGCATTGGAAAGAATTCAGCATTGAGAATGTTCTAACTTAGATCCAGCTACGGGTCACTCTGCTGAGTGGTACCCAGATGTTGTTCCATGTTTGTTATCTGGTAGTTCTTCAAGTCTGCTGACATTATGTAGTCAGATGTTCTCCAGCTTTTGGGACATGGGATTTTCAGGGTTCTGGGAGGAGATGAACTGCTTCACAGCTGGAGCATCCCCACAATATCCATCAGTGGGAGCCCTCCTGAGACAGGAACGGGACATAAATGTCCCTTTGGTCTTGAAACTGTTGACACAGGGAATGACTGAATTGTTTTACAATGTTCTAAAGTGAAGAAGACTGGAAAACATGAGGTGCTGAAACAGTATTCTTTTTCATGTCACCTTTCTTATAAAGTAGAAATATGAAAGGACTCTCTTTTAGATACTCTGATTACAGATGCACTATTAGTATTAAAATACATGAAAAATAACTCCATTTTAATTGTGTTCTGTCTCATTTGGCTGCAGAGGGCGTCTCCTGAATTTAAAAAACTGCAGTGATTTGATTTATTGATTTTTAGCATTAGGGAAAAATATAAGTCCAGGAAAAAGAAGTGCACATCCTTCTTTTTGTGTACTTGTAGTAAAAAATTACTAAAATTAGGTGACTATCTAGCAAATGAAATACAAATCTTAAACATACCACTAGTTAAATTTTTACAGTGTGAGGATTGTGTTTTGCTAGAGAAAACTGATAACTAGATAATTGGATTTTAGAAATAGTGTTTATGACTGCCAAGTCTGGGCTGGGCTATTGGGGAAATAGAGGAGGAGAACCACCTCCCTGACCTGCTGGCCACACTCTTTAGTTTTATGAGGTTACCTCTTGTTTTAACTACATTTAAAAACAAATTCTGTATAAGAGATAGTGTATTAGATGTAAGAACAGTATGTTTCTAAGCAGTCTTTCTGTGATTTTCAGTGTTGATAAATACAGTGGATGTGATTTTTGGAGCATTTAGAAGTTAACTATGGTACGTCCTTACCAATAAATAAGGGAAGAACACTTCTAGAATTGTATTTGATGGCTTTAGTCCAACTGTTCATTTTGACTTTTGCCTTTTTGAGGATTGTTGGAGTTTGGGGTGGGGTTGATTATTTTTGTTTGGTTAGCTGGATTTTGTTTTTTTAGTTTTCTTTGTCTTCATGATGGGCTTATTCCTAAGAAAGAGGATCTGTGAATGACCAGCGAGCAAAACGTGGTCAAATGCCCAAAGTAGAAACTAAACAAGAATGGAGGAGAATTTCCTTTAAGACTTTGCTGCTGTTGTGTTGATTAGAAAACTCAAAAGTGGAAAATGCCTGGACTGTTTTCTGTTGCCTTTAGAAATTAATACAAAGCCCAAGAAAAAAATATTTCCGAAGTGCATGGTTCAGAGCATAATTATCTTCATAAGAAATTTTTGTTATCACTATGCTTGGTCGAATTGGGATCTGGATACGCCTATGTACTTCCTGTAGTCAACAAAAGAAGAGCAGCTGCATTTACAGATATGCTTATTGATTGTTCCTAATCCAGTGAAGGTAAGAAATAACAGTATATTATTTTCAATTAGGCTAGCCGGTTAAATGCTTTTTTAATTCAGTAGAGAGCTGCTGCTGCTTCACATGAAGCAGTTGCAAGTAAAATGATTTGAAAGAGGAGGGAGTATAATGAACAATATTATGATAGGTTCTTGGTGCTAAGTAGACAGTACCTGCATTAAATAAGAGATATCTTATCTCTCTGAGTTAGAAGCAGCAATTTCTGCTCTTCTGGATTGGAAATGTGGTTTTAATCTTAATCTTTTGATCTAAATTTGCTGTCTGTTGCTCTCTGGATAGGAAGGTCCTTAGTCTGTTTTGGGGCCATAGAGGTGCTTCTCTGAGGAAGAACCTGAAAATGCCTGAAAGAAGTCTGTCTGCTTTCTTCTCTACTTTGGCCCAGAAAGTAACCACCTGTAAGAGTTTGGCAATCAACCCTGTCTCTTAAAAGCAGTCTGTCAAGAGGGAAAGAAAAAACAAACCCGTTCATTTTCACTCTATGTGTAAGGTGGCAAGAGAGGAGTGAGTGAGTGAGCTTGTGTTGAGGGATGGGAAGACAGGCTATTTGCTGTTGAGATTTAGGGGTTTTTTTTCTTTAATCTCTTCATCTTCCCTCTTGAAGACGACAGTCATAGTTTCAATGGAAGAGTGATTATTTGAAAACCAATAGAAGCATGTCATATGAGTCAGGTAAAAGCATAAGTGTTTGAGAGAGAAGGAGGGTTTTTGTCAGATTGCTTAAGGATAAGGGAAATTATTGTTGTGGTGATTTAATATTTTGCACTGTGCTAGAAGTAAAAAGTTGATTTAATTTTTCATTTTAAGAATGGTTTATTGCTCTAAAATTTCAAAGGTCAGCAGAGACACCCAATATGGAGGACATTTTTTTATTCCATTTCTGTTCTAAAGTAGAAAGGGATAAACTACACTTACAGTCTGAAAGAAATGGTAATGGAAGATTGCTGTCAGGTCAGGAGCTGAAACTCTCAAGGAACTGTGGGGTGCATTTTAGATTTTAAGGTTGCTGATTTGTGATTTTAAAAGTATGTTGTTCTTTATTCATGCCTGTTCTACTGGGCCCCAGTAAACCCTTCTGTTTTTCTTTAAGTGTCAGAAGGGATTCCTGCTCCTTAATATCCGTTTAGAACTCATGAAGTCATCAGTCCTCTCCTTTTTTGTCCTCTGTAGCTTGCTAAGCTGTATTTCATGCTCATACTACAAAAATCTGTTTCTTTTACCTTGCCTTGCCCCTCCCCTCCCTTTTTGTTTTTTTACAGTTTACTAAAAAGTAATTTGTTGGTAATGACTCTTATGATATTTTTCATGGTAATGCTTGAAGGCCAGAGAGCTCTGGAGACTGGAATGCCAAGTATGTTCTTCCTCCCTGCTTCCTGACCCTCTGCTGTGTGTGACTGCTGCCGGCTGCAATGAGTCTGGAGAGCACAAGTCTTTGCAGCCTTGTTTCTTGGAATATGCTTTGTCCAAATGGAAGGAACAGCTCTGTTGTTTACAGCATCCTTAGGACATGGTGTGGTACAGCAGCCTGCAGGGAAGCACTTGGAGATGCCAGGGTTAGCTACTGATCTGCAGTAAACTGTAGTGTTTGCTATCAAGAGCTCTAGCAATCTGCTTTGCCTTTCTGCATTTCTCTGTGCTTTGATCAGAAAGTTTTCTTCATTTAAGTGTCTTAATTACGTGAAGACTCAGGATTTATTTTTTCTACCTCACTTGTGACATTTATACAGATGCATTCTGCAAGGCTAGGAAAGAATGAGGTGCTGGTGTAGCCCCTAGTGTGCTGCATTAAGTAGATAATTACTAGTGGAATACAGGAAAGAGGTTGTCAGATCTTTAAGAATATGGCAGAATGGCAGACAGGTTGTAAGAAACAGTGCTTGATCGGGTGTCTATGCATCCTGCTTTAGCTCGTCTAAAATGTAAACGTAACTCCCCAAAGGAAGGTGACTCACTGAGTATCGGTGGTGATGCTGCTGGTGTTGCTCCAATTGCTCCAGTTGTGTCCCTGCATTCCCCTGCAGAGGGGCCTTGGGTGCCATGGCCAGCCTGCGGCTCCGGGGGCTGGCAGCCTCCAAGCTTTATCAGCGCCGGCAGGATCGGCTGAGTGGCACAGGGTCACTGCTGAGCAACAGGACAGGCACGGCAGCTGGGATTCCTGGGTATGTCTCCAACACGAAGGGAATGGTGGTGTTAAAGCATTTTCCAGGATTTGATAGATTTTCGGTTCTGGTGGTGGGGCTGTTTTATTTAAAGTGAAAATTGTTTGCACAGAGCCGGAGGGGATGAGGTCTGTTTGTTTTCATTTCCACGTAGATTAAGAAGGAAGGGACTTTCCTGATGAGAAAGCTTTCGGTTTTTAACAATAACAGGAAAGCAACAATGGAGAACCTTTCCCATTTTGAGCTCCGTGCTAGACTGTTCAGAACCAGCATTAGTGCTTGTGTTGGTTTTGCATGGCCTGGTTTTTGGTAGCGGGGGGGCCACAGAGATGGCTTCTGTGAGAAGCTGATAGAAGCTTCCACCATGTCCAGCAGAGCCGATCCTGGATGGCTCTGAAGATGGAGATGTCCAAGGCTGGGCCAATTAGAGCTATTGGTAATGCCTCTGTGATAACTTACTTAAGAAGAAAATCAAAACAAAGTGGGGCACAGTTTTTTTCTAGCCAGGGAAGAGGAGGAGGGAAACAACAAGGTCAGTGGAGAAGGAAGGGGAGGAGGTGCCCCAGGTGCTGGAGCTGAGATTCCTCTGCAGGCTGTGATGATGCCCATGGTGAAGCACCTGTGCCCCTGCAGCCTGTGGGGATCCACGGGGGGTGCAGAGATCCACCTGCAGCCCCTGGGGGAGGTGCCCATACTGGAGCAGGTGGATGCTTGGAGGAAGCTGTGATCCAGTGGGAGACCTGGTGGACAGAGGGGGCCTTGCTTACAAGCTAGAGGAGGACTGCACCCCATGGAAGAGTGACCCACACCGCAACAGTTTTGGGAGGACTGCTGGTTGCGAGATTGGAACCACGTTGGAGAAGTTCACGGAGAACTGTCTCCCGTGGGAAGGGACCCCATGGTGTAGCTGGGGAAGGACTCCTCTCCCTGAGCAGTGACAGAAACGACAGGTGACAAACTGACCAAAACCCCCTTGCCCTGTCTCCCTGCACTCTCAGTGGGAAGGAGGGAGGGGTTGGGGGGAAAAAAGGTGTTTTAAGGGCATATTTTACTTCTCAGTATCCTCCTCTCACTTTTTTAGTAAGAAATTCACTCTGTACTTCTAATTTGAGCCTGTTTTGCCCTTGAAATGTTTTTTCCCAGTCCTTATCTCAAGTGATGAACCCTTTGCTTAATTTTTTTCCCTCTTCTCTGCCCAGCTGTAGCAAGGGAGGGCGAGTGAGTGACTGTTGTGGATGCCTGGCATTTGGCCAGTGTCAAACCATGACAGTGCTAGTGGTGTTAATGGTGAAGCATTTGGGCATTGTGGGAGTTTAAAAAGGGTAAAATGTAGTAATTTTTCAGAATGTTGATAAAATTTTATCATTCCTTGGGTTTTAGGGCTCAGTAGGCAATTCTTTACCTATACTGTTAATAGCAAGCTCATTGATTTTAGTTTTTGTAAATAACTCCAATCCAGCTTCAGAAACCAAAGCTTTCAAGTGTAGGTGCTTCATGAGAACATGTAAACCGGAGCTTCTTAAATCTGTCCAGACAATTCCATTGCTTGATCTGATCATTACTTTTTCCAGGCTTCACATTAAAATTCTAAATTTTCATTAGTTAATTTTGTGCAGCAGGTGAATTAACAGGAGATAAATAAAACTTAGTTTCTTGCATTTTGGGAGAACTGTGAGCTGCAGCAGCAATATGGGATCGGAAGTCTGTGTCACTGGAGAGAGCAGTGAGCATCCAGGAGAGGTGATTTTCTAGCAGTCAGGAGTTCTGAATTTGAGACTTTTCTTAGCAGGTAGGCCTGATGCTGGAAATGAATTACTTTAGCCTCTCAATATGAATTGTGCATCCCTCGCTAAAACCCTCCTTTTCCCGCTCTTTTCCTTTTAGCCGATAGCTCTTAGTTGGTAAACTTTTTATTTTTCCTACATGAAATTGCGGGTGTGGATGTATGAGAATTTAATGAGGAGGGAGGCTAACAAAGTAGTGAAGGAAATGGTGATGCCATTGAGTGGAGACAATGCTGTTCAAGATAAGTGAGAAGCATGGAAGAGACCTGTGAGAGGAAAGAAAAGCCCTGAAAAAGCAGATGTACAGGTAAATTGAGTACATTTCTCACATCATAGTTCTTGAAGCAAAGTAAGCATAGAGCCAATATATTTTGGTTTTATTGAGCAGGTGACAGTGCTGAAAATTTTAATCCCTTTGGGATGTTTCTCTCCTGAATTATTGTATTTTATCCATGGGTTTTGAGCTAGTGATAATTTTTGCTTCTTCCTGATAGGTCCTGATAGTTTATGTCCTTTCTTCAGGCGAAGGAGAGTAATCCAACAGTAGTGCTGCTGCTAGTTGGTGATAATTGATGAATACATGTGGGGAATGATTTGTGTTGTCAGTGCTGGTAAACAAACATCACATTTAAACTCCTTTGAGATAGTGGAAGTGAAGTAGAGAAGGATTTAATGTGCATAAGGAGGTATTTATCAAATAGACATTCTGGATGAAGTGGTACATGCTTGATAATAAAAGGGTGGTTTTCCTGTGTAAGAGGAATAATTTATTTATGTTGTTGGTATTTTCCTGGGCTGAGTGAACACTGCTAACTCTGTGTCTTTTTAAGTAATTGGTCATGGTTTACTGGTAATAAGTGTGTCTTGGTGTTGAGAGGGACCTCCAAGTATCCATGGCATAGGATTTTTTTCTGTGTGAATACCAAGAGACTTTCGCTGCTGCTGGTCTCAGAGGTCTGCCTGATTGCAGCTTCCTGCAGGTCAGCCATACGGATGTTGTACCCTGGCCTCAGCTGCAATATGTGCAAATTTTTTTTTTAACCCCTCCAGTTTCTACTAATTGCAAATTGCTGTTGCTGGTAGGCCCAAGGAGAGATTCTTTTTTTCCATATTGTGGCCATAAGTTGCATTTGTACATTTTTCTTAATTTTGGTTATCCCCGTGTTCTAAATAAGAAAGAAAAATGTTTATTTCACCGAGAGTTTGGGGGCTACATGATCAAGGAAGACATACTGAGAGAAACACTATTCATTTCTTACTTAGCTAGTGAAAAAATATTTAGCATGAACTGAAAATTCAATGCAAGCAGAAGGAGAAATGCTGAAAATGTTAAGCTATGCACATAGTTTAACAAATGTACAACAAATCACACATTAAACAAATGGGAATTACTTTTTTCCAACATTTTATGGCAAGTTTAATAGTAACAACACTGAAGAAGTTAATTCAGTTTGGGAAAGTTATCCAGATAAGTCAATTGCAGCGAAGAGATTTTGGAATGATAAGGGTAGTTGACGGCTGTTTTTCAGCACTAGTTCATGAACTGACACCCTTCCTCTTTCTTTTGTCTTTGCATTAGTCATTATCGGTGAAATTAATCATAAAGTCTGGTATTGTCCCAGTAGATTTCATTTGTGTCTTTGTCAACACTGAGGACTTTAAGCCACTAATTCTCAGCCATTCTGTGGGGGTGGGAACCAGCCCCTCTCCTGGAGTGCTCTCATTTTTTCTTGGCTACTGATGTCTGTGACACACACAAGTGGTGATAGCTCTTCCAGTTCTGACATTCCGCTATCATTTCTGTCTGTGCATACATACTGGAAATACAATAATATTGTGATATTTTCTGTATACACTTGCTCCTACTGGTAGACCAGAATGAGCAGAAAACACATTTTTAGGGTTCCCCAGCATAGGTTTTGCTTTCTACTGAGGTTTGGATAATGCCCTGGGTTCTTGTATCTTTAAGTATTGTCTTGCTTTCTTTCTGCAGTATCTGGAAGGTTTTGGGTCACTATTAAAGCAATTCTTCATTCAGCATTGTGATGAAGGAGAGCTCTATTTGACACTAAAACCAAAAAGCTTTACAAACCAATTAAAAAAAACTTTTTTTTTTTTTTTTTTGACTGGGCCTTTCTGACAGAAGCACTCCTCACTCCTGCAGTTCCTTTCCTTCTCAGGCAAAATCTGAGACTGTTCATCTGTTCTCCTGATTGTCCAGTTGTCTGGTTCATTTTGTCTTGCAGCCGCATTTAAGATAATGAAATCTGCAAATGTGATGGTGAAGGCTGGAGCTCCTCTTCTAATCTCTTAGCAGTGGAATTATTATATTTGCTTCTTTTTCCTTAATCTGTCACCAGTGGTAGATCCCCATGAACAAATGTTTTTAAACGGATGTAGTATTTACTTCAGTGGTAGAAGGAGGTAAAATGCTTTCAAACGTTCCAATAGCGTTTGTACGTGTGGCACAGAATGGGTCTCCTAGATAACGTCCACTTCTTTTAAAGAAGGAATTTTTGTTTCTCTCGTCTTTGTTTCTCTCTTTTTTTTTCCATTCAGGACCTATGCTGGTACTTCATAGTAAATACTTCTGAGAAGTCAAAGCATGAGAAACCTAGTTATAATGGTTAAAACATAATTTCTGTAAATCAGGTACTTTGTCAAAGATAATTTGTTAAAGATACAGCACATAATGATGAAAGATTGGGAAAAGCATTGTTTCAATGCTGCTATTTTTTGGGTTTGTGCAGGACAGGAGAACTTCAGGATGCTGATCTCATTGTGTTTTAACAGCCTTTCCTGTCTTTGTGTGACCAGCTTATTGTTAAAACAGAGGAAGATTCTTTATTTTACTGAATAGCAAAAAATCAATAAGCAAGCAGAATAGAAGAAGCACTTTATATTGGGGACTGTCCTTTGTGGGAAAGATTTAGGTGTAAATATCCATGAGTGGCACAGCAAGTCAAACTTTTGTGGTTACTGCTGTCAAAAGGATGGTTGTGGTGTTACCCTTCCTTTCCCCATGCTGCCAGCAGAAGCGCTTTTGCAGGAGTGTAGTAAACTGAACCATAAAATTGCTCTGAATTAGCACGGTGCTCCCTCTTCCTTCCAGCTTTGGTTAATTTTAACCTTGAGCTAGTTGAAAAAATGCTTGGTTTTGTATAAGCAAGAGGGCACACAGGGTGTGTACTTGGGGGAAATTATGAAATTGGCAAATGTTAAAGTTAAACCTTTGAATAAATGCAAAGTCATATCTTTAGGGCAATGCTGAAGCAGCAAATTGTAGCTTGAGTGCAAAACAATAAAATGTGTTAAGTGAAAACAAATGCAGAGTTATAAATGGAAAAAGAGCAAGGATGCAAAACTCTTGCTGTGGATTGTCAAAGAGCCACGGCTGCTGGTTTGCATTGCAGGAGATACATTGGTCAGGAGCTGATGTGGTTCAGTTGACTCCTGGTAGTCTGGCTCTTCCCAAAAGTTTCAGTTGAGTTTTAGCTGAGGCAGAGAACTGAGTTATTCTTTGTACTGGTTCATTCATTTATATTTTCCTGGACTACTAGTTTCTCTCATCTGGTTAATGAGTCACACTCATTAGTTCATTTGCATGGACAGCTCAGACTGTATCATGATCATCTGATGCCTTTGAGGAAATCTTGTCAGCATCAGCATCACAAGGGAGTCCCTGTGTTGTCATGATCTTTCTTGCCAAGGCAGCCATGGGTCTTGTGTGGGAATCCCTCCCGGAGTGTCTGGTGTGAAGTGTCACAGCTGCACTGCATTTCATGCAGGAACGTGACTGTGCAGGGCAGGCTTTAGTTGCTGCAAAATGCCCTTGTGGAGGTGGCCGCTCTGGTCTAGCAGAGTTCACCCTGCATGTTGATATTGGCACTGGTGGGTCCCTTTGCAGAAAGAAAAAAGAAAGAAAATTAGGGTTTTTTAAAATGTTGATTTCATGTTTATAAAGGAAAAAAACAACAAACTCAACATAAGATGGTGCTTTGCTCTTAGTGTGTTTAGTGCGTAATACTTGCTGGTTTGCCTGTTTTTTTTCCCAGAGGAGATTTTTCACTATCATGACATCAGTCTTTACTAATCTTGGCTGTTGGCTAGCTCAAGTCTTGGAATTTAGGAACTGAATTTTTCAACAGGGAAAAAGTACTTGAAGGGAAGATTGTATTTTTCAAGTCCTGCTAAGATTTGTGTGGTGTAGCTGGAAGAGTGGTGACAGAAAACCAAGCTGATTAGGTGTTGTCTTTGCTGCAAACACTGATGTTTTTGTGCTGACCTATTCCCTTGTGTCAGGATAAAAAATATTTCTTTAACCTATGATCTCTAGTTTATTAAATTGCAGGATTTCCTCTTGTCCATAATTCCAGTCCGTGTCTGTTTTTTTACATGTACTGCAAGAAGGAAACAAGTTGTAACAAATTTTTGCTAAATTGATACTCCATTCTTGAAACTATTGTGATCTCTCTTGGTTTTTGCCTCCCTTGCAATTGCAGCAGTAGAGAGACAGTCTGTTTTTACTGAGGGGTCACTCTAGGTCACAGCCTAGGATGTTAGTGCAGAGGGGAGACCCTTGCCTCAGCTCAGCCAGCTGGAGTGCAGGGCTGGTTGTGTTACCTCAGGAGTGTGAGGCTGCTCCCTGCTCGTTCCAGTTGTGCTCAGGGCATGAAGCCCTGGAATACAAACGGTGGCCTGGCTTTGAGGGGGATGTCTGTGACCAGAGGAAAGAGAATCTTCTGCTCCTGGCAAAGCTTCTTGAATTACTGTTCTCCATGAAGATGTGGGGGAAGTAGCATGTTGGGTTGTTAAGTAACACTAACAATGGGAAATGAGTTCAGAGTAACTTTGAGTCTAAAAAAAAAAAGAAAAAAGCCTTGTAAAGCAAGCTATCTTTCATTTTATGCATACATTACCTACCTCAGGAAAAGTACTATACAAATAGTTTGGAGATTTTTTTAACATGGTGACAATTTTTTATACTTCTGCGTACAAAACTGCAGTCTTTCCAATCATAGAATTAAAAAGGCATCCAGAAGGCATAAAACAGTTTTTCTATATCTGAAAGTGTAATAATATTGAGGTTTTATACTATTGGATGGTCTGGTGGTTAAAAGAAAGATCATACTGCAACAAGAAACTGAGATGTACCTGATAATTTTTCCCTCCTGGTTTGCACATGTGATATACATTTTAAAACTGCATTAACTTAGATTAGCATGCTGGCAAGCATGAAAATTTTGTGAAACAGGTGAGGGTGATTCCTTATTTTAGGGTAGATCGAGAAAATATTCTTTACGTGTTTTGTAAGTGTGGCTTGTGGGGGGGTTTAGCCTCATGTTCTGAGGAAATGAAGCTGAGGCATTGGTGAAGGCAGCTAGAGGGACTTCTCCCTGCCCATAGCTTTGTAACACTTGGACAGTTTGAACTGATTTGTCAGGACAGGGGCTTGTAGAGGGGGAAATGCTTTGTTACTGCTGACAGTGAAGGGGAGAGTGCAATGGGATATCAGTGCTTATTACACATCAGAAAATCCACATCCTGAGGTGCACATCATGAGACCAGAAGGCCTGAGAAGTCAGGATCATTGGGTTTGCTGCTCTCCAAACTGCTGGTTTGTGAAAAATTGTGGATATTTGCTATGAGCTTATGAGCAGGATGATGTAATGGGGTGAAATATTGGTGAAGTAACCAAAAGTGTGCAATAGGTACATCTGCTACTTGACCTCATCTGCTGCATATGAGTTATCAGAACCTTATTTCTAACCAATGTCAGTGACTCATTGACTCACTGATCTTTTTTTTTTTTAATGTAATAGGGAGTTTAAAGCAGTTGGAATGTTGTGTTTATAACTGTTCTTACTCTCATCTTTATTCCAGTAATATGTCCGATGCTCTGGCAAATGCCGTGTGTGAGCGCTGCCAGACACGGTTCGATCCCGCAGAGAGGATTGTGAACAGCAATGGGGAGCTCTACCACGAGAACTGCTTTGTCTGCGCTCAGTGCTTTCGGCAGTTCCCAGAGGGACTCTTTTATGAGGTGAGTTCTCAGACTGGTTGGAAGAGAAGAGAAATAGCTGTGGTAAAATGCAAGGAATTCTCATCTTTCTTGCATGTTTAATTTCTTAGCACTAAACATTTGCTGCCATTTTTTTGAGGAGCTTCCAACTTAATTTTCCCTTTTTTTCTTCTCACATATTCCTTCAATAACAGCAAAAGCTGCCCTTTGGGTAAGATGCGTTTCAGAAAGAAAAGAAAGTGTTTTGTTAATCATCACAGAATCACAAAATGGTTTGGGTTGGAAGGGACCTTACAAATCATCTCATACCAAATCCTGCCTTGGGCAGGGCCACTTTCCACTGGACTAGGTTGCTCAAAGCACTGTCCAACCTGGCATTAATATTTCCTTAGACATAAGTGAATTTTTGTGTTTATTTGTAGACATATTGTACCAAACTGTTCCAGCTGGGCAACTGAAATAAGTGAACCCATTTAAAACCTATGTTGAAATTTTTTACAGAACATGCACAAGCATATTTTGAATAACACATTGTTTTAAACTTGCTGTATTTTATTTTGACGTGAGTTTTAGCCTCCTGTAGGAGGAGTAGTAGTTCTGGACTAAACTAAAGCAAAAATGAAATTGAAGGCAACTATAGGAAGAGGATTGGGGTATTCTTCAGGATTTTTACTGTCTTGTAGCAGCATTGCTATTAATTTAGCCATGCAAATTCACCATGAGGCTGAAGGCGTATGTGGATAATTCTTTAAGGAGAACCTTTAGGAGTTGAAAAACAGGTGTGTAGGGGGCTAGAACTGGAAAACTTGACTGACCTTGACTGAATGGTCATATCAATGGAAAATCATGCAGAACTGTCAAGACGTAAAAGTAGTTCAGTTATTCATGAGGGCCTCTTTTCTCTTGTTTTGTTTGCAGTTTGAAGGTAGGAAGTACTGTGAGCATGACTTCCAGATGCTGTTTGCTCCTTGCTGCGGGGAATGTGGTAAGAAGTGGCAAATACCAACACCAGGGCTTAACAGCTGCAGGGCTGTGCAAACCTCATGGCATTGCTGTGACATCCAGCCTTGCACTGGGATTGTTGGGGTCGTTTTAAGGAGTCAGGAGCTCTGGGTGAGAACAAAGCATGATACTGGCAGCGATTTTGGATTATCCTGGTTGTGGGAATAATTGGGATTTTTTTCAAAGTTAGACTGTAATAGTAATTATGGAATTAAAGTGGAAGGACTGTGAAGGACAGTAGATTTTGATAAGACTGTTTTCTGCATGCATCTCATGCTTTCCTTTTGCAGGTGAGTTCATTACCGGGCGTGTTATCAAGGCAATGAACAACAACTGGCACCCAGAATGTTTCCGCTGTGAGCTCTGCGATGTAACCCTTGCTGACCTGGGTTTTGTGAAGAATGCTGGCAGGTAAGATGGAGCAGGAGATCAGAAAGTTTTAACAGTGTGTTATTGATATGGCTGGGAGATGCTGAGGGTGGTCAGTTAGTTTTACACTGAGAAGGAAAGCTTGAAAAGGTCCAGAAGAAACTTTAGGAATAACCTGTTAAGTGGGAAGTTCTTCATCCAATGAAACATGTAGAAACTCAAATTTTAGTGGCTAGTGAATGTGTTCTGGAAAAGAAAGGGATTTCAGGCAGAAGAGAGACATTTCAGGGATTTCAGGCAGAAGGCTGCATAATAAGTGAGAAAAAGAGATTATGTGATCTCAGGCAGGCTGTTTATCAAGTAAGCTGCTGAGCAGGAAATCAAGATGTAGCAAAAGGCCAAAAGAGTAACACAATGATTACAGCGAAATCTTTTCAGCCTGTGATTCCACTGGTCTTCAGAAATCATTCATTTTAAATGCACAAATACCAAAGTGAATTCTAGAGGTCGATTAATGCATTTAATTCAGAAATAAGAAATAAAAACATAAAAGGGAGCTTATACAAAAGCATACCATCATAAGAAAATAAAACAATCCAGCAGTTAGCAGACAGTGTTGCACAATTCAGAGTTAATTTTAGGCTTTCATATGTTATGAGCAAAGCCTAGTTGTTTCCTGGAGTTTATATTTTCACTAACTAAATGGTGAAGGAAGGAAGAAAAGGTCATATACTTATACCTGTCCAGCAGGGAGTCCTCTCAAATCCCTCTTCTTTTTCATACTGCATGCAACCTCTGTGCCTTAGTTTTTTGAGCTGGGCATAACTGATTTTCTTTTGGCACCTCATCTTGCTAGAATGGGCTGTTGGAATAGCACTTACGTTGTTTTGGTGAAGCAGTCAGGAGAAAATCAGTTCAAGCAAGATAAAGTATGTTTGATTTTGTAATTTGTGGACCAAATCTAAAACGGTAAGGAGCTCGTTCCCAAAAGCATAGCAGAGAGATAGGTGTGTGTATCTACGTAATAATATATTTCACCTGTCACATGATTTCCTTTAATATTTATCTACATAGCATTGAAGCAGTCTTCCAGTAAATATTATTGGAAACTCTTGCGTTCTTTTTTTCCCTTTTCATTGTACCTGTTCTACCCTAGTCTGCCTGTCACTTCCAGGCATATTGTGCTGGATGCAATTTGTATCAGTGAGAATAAAGATAATCCCTACTTTATCGATAGTGAAGGAATAGTCTTGCTAGATAAGTCACAAAAAAGAACTGTAAACCATCTTGAAGCTAGGAATCTTTTCTGTCTTAATTCCTCTCCAGGCTGGGTTCATTGCTTCATTATGTATTTTTTTTTTCTTGTCACCATTTAGTACCAATTTTCTCTCTATTACATATAAACACTTGGAATTCAGAGACTTGAACAAGATGTGCGAATGTGGGGTTTTTTTCATCAGGCAGGTCTGTCTCAGGAGTGGATCTCTGCTGCTGGCACAATGTGAAATTTTAAATAAGGCTGTATGCATTGTGCAGAGTGCTTTGGGAATTAAGTTCTTTGAAAAAAAAAAAATACATGGGTCCATTTCCCTCATTGTCCCCTTCCCTATTCCTAAGTGCTCAACCCTCAGTTTCATTTCTTGGAAACCAGTAGAACTATCCTTCTGTTTGCAGTTTCAGCCATACAAACAAGTGTTCTCTATGGTCAGAGGGGTTCTTGTTAATGGCAGCCCCATAAAAACAACAGAACTCCCCTTCTCAGGATGAGTTTGACTCTGGGTGGACTGTCTTGCTGCATATTTGTGCTCTCGGCTGATTTTGGTGGAAGAGAGTGTTCTTCAGGCGAAGCACTGACACTGACAAGAGTCATGTTCACAGTTCAGATTTAGCACTTAGTGAGCTTTCATTTGTCTTACCCTCATACGTTTGAGGCAACATTATGGTCTTTTTAATACAAAACAGATTGCACAAAGCCTCACGGAATTTCTCAGCTACAAAAAAGTACATGATGGGGTCGAACGCGCCGTTGAGGCTGGTGAGGCAGGAAGTGATGCGGTTGCTGAGGGCCAGGAGACGCTGTGTTTCACAGGAAGCTTTGGTCCCATTGTAATGGAGAATGTAAATGTAGCGATTGACATGATAAGGTACAAAGCAAATTAGAAAGATCATCACGACCATGATGATCATTTTGACAGCTTTTTCCTTCAGGTGTTTCTCAACTCTGTTCCCACTCTTCAGGCTCTGGATGATGAGTAAGTAGCAAGTCACAGTAGTTACAAAGGGGAAGGTGAATGCCACTGCTAAGGACACAAGGGCGTGACGTGAGGCCTTTTCTCTGTAGAGCTGCAGGCAGACAGTTGAGTTTTTCATCTGGACCGTCTGCACACTGAGCAACAGAGGTGCCATTGCCACACCGACGATGACCCACAGAAAGACACATGCCACATGGGCATAGCGGGACCTGCGGAGCTTGATGGACTTCACAGGGTGCACAATGGCCAGGAAACGGTCAACACTGATGCACATCAGGAAGTAGATACTGGCATACATGTTGAGATAAAAAAGGAAGCCGGTGAGTCTGCATGGGATCTCACCAAACGGCCAGTGGTTACCAGAAAAATGGTACACCAGCCGGGTGGGAAGTACCAGCACAAAGGACAGGTCAGCCACAGCAAGATGCATCAGGAAAATGTTGGCAGGTGTGCCTGACTTTTGGTCCCGGATGAAAAGCCAAAGAGCCAGGGCATTGCCAGCAAAAGCCAGGACGAAGTCCACAAAGTAGAAAGTGGCAAAAATCATGTTCTCAAGGTGTGTCTCTTTGCCACATTGCTCTGATGCTTCCAAACCGAAATTTGATTGATTTGAGCAGTTGAAGAGCAGGCTTGAAGCTGCTGGGCCATTCATTTTTCCCCACAGTTCTGAACAAAAAAAAAGCCCTAAATGTGAAAGAATTAAGACAGTACATTACAAAAGAGCCTGTGTTTGTGGAAAACAAACAAAAAAACCCAGCAAAGGACCCAAAAACCCACACATGAAAGTCAGCAATGTCTCCTGTTTGCTAGCATCAGTGTTTACTATGACAGGTCAGTCTGAATTTAAACCTTTTATTAGAATTCTGAATACCCTCTTCTCAGCTGGGTTTACCAGAGTAGTAATTCCTGTGGAGGGAACCCCAATGAAGAGCTGGCTAGCTGGTGATGAGCTTGTCTGCAACTGTGGTCAGTTATATAACCAGGTAGTGAGATCTTTGTGTGTCTGGTTAAGAGGAGTAGGAGTGAGTTCTGTATATCTAACTAGAAAGTATTTGCCATGTTTCAATTTGAAAGCCTGATTCAGGACTGAGGAGTTCATGATGAGTCAGAGTGTTTGAGCACAGGTATCTGTTGTAAGGTGATCTAGCTTAGAATATCTGTCTTGTTCTTAAAAGAGATAAAGGACAGGTCAAATATTGCTGTTATTAAAAAAAATCCACAGGGTTCCTGAAAACCTTTGAGCATTATTTTAGTTTAAAGTCCTGTGTTTAAGGCAAATGTACCTAGTTCCAGTATAGGAGGAAACTTTTCAGATGGGTAGCAATATCTCTTTTGACACCAGATTGACTCAGGGAAGATTTTAAATAATGCCCATGCTGTCAGTCACCTCTTGAAGTGTCATCCTTCCCTGCAGCTTTTATCTTCCACCATAGCTCTCTCTTTTCCTCCCTCAAAATCCTGAGCTCCACTGTAGCTTATCCAGGGCCTTTTCCAAGTAGAAGCTTGAAAAAAGTGATCTTAGCTTTGCCAGTCTCTGTTCGCAATGTCCTGAACAGCATCAACAAGAAGTGTGATAGGATTTTCTGAGCACCTACGCATGGCTTTTTATACATTGCTTGTTGTGGGTATAGGTGGTAGGGAAATGCAGGTGGTCTGAAATTCCAGCATTGTCTCTATTACTTGGATTCCTCAGAAGTGTTACAGTATGTGCAGCAGTACCTCCATTTTGTTCACCATTGCATTTTGTACTGACTGACCATTTCTCCATAATATTCAATACATCTTTAAATACATTCATTATGCACTGCGTCCAGCTCCCCAACAGAACTCATTGTGCAGATGTCTAAAAATATTGGGATCATAGAGAACTGAAATGAGATTAAAGACAAACAAATATATCGGAAAATGTAAGAAAATTCCAAGGTAATTAATATCTTCAGTTTGGTTGCTGTTACTTTCTGGTAAACAGAAAACTGGAATAGCTGGAGATTATTGTGCTGGATCACTTTGATTTGGTTCACAGCTGAAGAGACAAAGTCAATAGCAGGGAGACTGGATAAAATTCAGAAGTTGGAAGTTCTTCCTATGGCCACAGAGGGCCCTTCTTACTTCATGCATTGCCTGGATGCCCTTCTGGATTTGAGTATTTATAACAAGTTGCTATCTTGCCATTACTTGCAAGTGCATGTGCAAGGAAGACTGTACAGCCCTTTTGTCCTTATCTATAAAAATACTTGTGAAATTGTGCTTTTACATTCAAAAGGAAAATGCCCTACTGCAATTTTTTTTTGTATGTGAAGGTCACAAGTTTACAGACGAGGCCACAATTTTTTGTTTATATTATTCATTTGTCCCTTACAAAGTAAAACCTGCAAGTATTCTTGAACCCAAGAGTTTAAAGTTTGTATGGGATAGTAACATCGACTCACATACTTGTCTTCCCTGGATGGAATTAGTTTAAGTATTTTTCTGTGGCGTACCAAAAGAGAAACACATGAGACCATGCCTTTTTACTGGCTGTTAATTTATGATGGTGCTTATCACCTCATGTTCTAGCTATTAAACCTTTTTTTCTTGTGTCAGGCTCATTGTTTAATTATGCTTTTCATCTGCTAGAAGTGTAAATCGGGTGATCTTTGTGTACACAGCTGTCAGGGATAGGGTGGTCTTATGGCTAAATGTTGCTCTGTCTGTGGTTGTGACACCTGAGTGAGCAGTAAATGCTGCCTTCGAGCAGCTGAAAAAGCAGAAACCAGGGTTGGAACCCTGATGGAACAGACTGGGATGGCTCTTGTCTTATTGATAATGATTTAAATCAGTTCCCAGAGTGAAGGACTAAGCAGACTTTTCCCTGTTTACAAGCTAATTATTAGGGGTTTAACATCGTGATACACTGAACCAGTTTGATTTGAGTTGATTTCCTAAGGCAGATCTTGGAAATTCAGATTCAGCTGCGTGTCAGTAACAGACTTAGATTAAGCAAGACTTCAAAATTGAGAGTTTTATCCTCACTGATGACAGCTTTGAGTCTGCTATGGATTTCTATACAGATGTGCTTTTGGTGCAAAATGCTGTGGGTTGGAGTAGAAAGGAGAATGTCAGAGCTATCTGGAGGCCCAGTATGTCAGTGTCAGGAAGAGAGAGGCTTAGAACTAATGATAAAATTGAAATAGATTCAGTCTTTGTAAATGACAGCCTTCACAGGAGAGCTCCTGTTACTTAATTTACTTTTTAGTGCAAGGTGAAGGGAGATGTTTTTCATTGTCTGGTTAGAAGTTACAGAAGAGGGAAGTGGTTATCTTTCTGATTTTGCTTATGTTTTAAGTTAAAAGGAAATTTTAATTACAGCTTTAATTCTTTTTTTGTAATTCTAGTTACTGGGTGAAAATAGTGGTGTGGCAATTGAGTAGGTTCAGAAAAAAAGCCAACATGTCACTAGAATTAATCGTTGGGCTTCTTTTTAGACTTTACATGTTTTCTACAGAATTCTGCAGCTTTAGAAAAGTAATAATTCTCTGACAGTGTGTTCTGTAGAAGGTGTTGAAAGCTCTTTGCAGTTGTTTGCAATTCCACTCCTATTCTCCTTGGGTTTATCCTGTAAATTTAAAATAAATATGCTTAGTTTTTTTATGCTTACAGACAAAGCACTGGGATTCCTACAGTCTGTATAAATGCTAAGAGCAAACTAGAAACCTTCACAAATGACCTAGAATGTGTAGTCTGTGTTAAGCTATGTGGTGCAAGAGGCTTTCATGCTACAGACAGAAAACTTCTTTAGGAGTCTGGCTCATTATCCAATAATTTCTGCTTGGATTGCGCTCTTGATGTTGTGTGAATATTTAGTGATTTACGTATTGCTGAACAGAGCACTGTTCTGGAATGAGCCATTATCCCAGGCCTCCCAGGGCTGAGCTGTAATGGGGATGTTACTGCTCATTTGAAATACATGCATGCACACTGACCGTATTTCATGCCCTCTTCTGCTCAGAACCAAGCAAGAGGACAGTCCACAAGGCTGTCAGTACGGACATAATGTAATCACTCTTTCAGCAGATGCTCTGTCTGTCGTTAATGGAAGAACTAGCAGGAAAAATCTTTAGCTCATTGCACACAGTTACCTGACTAGTTTGGAGCTTTTGTTTGCCCACTGCAGATAAACTGACCTATATGTTAGGGTTTGTGTTAGGTATCAGAAATCCCTGTTCTTGCTCTCAGCTAGAGCAGTTTCTGGTATGATTATAGTGGTTTGTGCGTTTTTATGATTATGAGTTTAGTGTCTTGTCAAATGAGTGTCTCCTATTTTACACTCAAAGTACCCTTCATTAGAAATAGTCCGTTTCTGACTGAAGTTATTCTCCTGAAAATCACTCTCTGCTGAGCCTTTATTTCAGCTGAAATACTTGGTTTTTGTGAGCATCAAAGCAGTGTCAGAGAGCACTAGGCATACCATACAACTGGCACAAATGGATATACATTAGGTACAAAAGTTTGAAAACCTTTTTTGTTTTAAAGGAGTTTGAAAACCTTTTTTGTTTTTTTTCCTTTAAAGGAAAGGCAAAGAAATCATTCTTTGAAGTTCAGAAACTGCTGCCTATTCTTAGATTCAGACATTTCCATTATATTCATCCACCTCGGTATGTGTTCTGCTCCTCATTGGCACCAGCTAAAACTAATGCCATTAGGAAAGCTCCTTAAAAAAAAAAAACGTCTAAAGCTCCTACTAACAAAAGTTGGTCTCTTACCTCTTTACAATGCAGTCCTGTGGGTGGAGTATAGGGTCCTTTTGGGAAATATCTCAACGAACTCCTTCTGATGACAACAAACTGGGTAGAAACAGAGCAGAGCAAACAAGATGATTCCAGGAGAGTGCACAGTTGCAGAGTTGCTGAGAGCAGAGAGGGGAGCCCCTCTATATAGTGTCCTCCTCACTCTGATAGCACGTTATCAGCTCAGTCACACAACAGAGCAGGGGAGAGGACACCCCAGCACTGAGGAGCAGTCTTCATCCCAGCTGAGCTCTTGGCACTGGGGCTGCTGCTGCTGGTATAGATATGAGTATCCTGCATGAATATGCTAGTGTTCATGGTGCTTACTGAAGGCTGCTACTGAACCCCCAGCCCTAAACACAGAATCCTTGGAATCCCCTGATTATTTTAGGAGGGTGGAGAGATGCATTGTTTGGGGGAAATCTAGTATTAACAGACACAACAGGACATTTCAGAATGGGATAATTCCATAATGGTGGGGCGAGGGTGAGGGAGAGGGGAGGCTGCTATGGTAACAGCTTAGCCTGTCCAGCACTTCCCTTTGCTTCCAATAGAGAGGGTCTGTGGGAGGGCAGAGGGTTTGTGAGTGGGGAGGGGGTTGATAATGGTTTATCAGTGCAAATGGCTGAAGGCATCTCATTCAGCTGAATGAGAGGGGTCTCTTTCAGGACTCTTGCTTCGGGGTCCCCATGTCCAGCCCTGTATAATTACTCTGCTTTTGACAGTGCTGAATAAAACTGATGCCTTTATGCTGAGATGAGCACAGCTGCATGTTTCCTTATAATGGGATGCTGTCTGCTTTTTCTGAACTCTGTCTGGGCAGACAGTACTTCCAGCCCTGGGCAGAGACACTTGCTGACAGAAGGGCTCAGATTTGGAGAGAATGATAATGATACTTAGCACTTAGACAGGCACCTGCCAGCTGAGAGTCATAAGTGTTTGAGGCCAGTACAACAACATGTGTTGTATTCTTATCCCCATTTCACAGGTCTCAGAGTAAGTAATTCATCAGGGCAGAATTTTGGAAGGGACCCTGTGAAGAACTCACTACTTAATCCATAAATCTGCCCTTTACATTTGAACTTTTTCTTTTGCCTCATGTGTTTTGAGAATGACCTGTAAATTTCAGTGAGTGTTTGACATAGTGATACAGTGAAAGGAATTAAGCAGACTTGTTGATTTTTGGAACAAAGCAACCCACAAAAGTAATTCTCTGTCATTTCTTATCATAAATTCTTCCCAGCCCGCAGCGTTGCAGCTAGAGGGACAGGTAATAGGCAACAGCTTCTCCTCAGAGCTCCTAAATGTTGGGATAAAACTGGTGGCTTCCGTCAGCCTTCACAGGTTTTTTTATGCCTTTGCCTGAGCTTTTCTACCAGAAATTTGGGTTATCTGTCTGTTTAGAAGTGTACTTGTAATGTGTTTAAGTACGTGTGCTAGGAATACAGCTGCTTTTACCACATAAAATTGTATAGTTCTTAATTTTTTTTAACTTATGAGTAAAAGGAATTTGTAGGCAAGAAGAGGTCTCTTGTTTTTCCTAGATATTGAAGACTAAGGAATCCAGCCATGGTAAAAGGTATTCAAGCAATGCACTTTGGTTTGATACATTTTATTCTCTCTCCTTGACTCTGTCCTAGTGCTGCAATGCCTCCGTTATGGTTGGATCCATTAGTTATAGATAGAGGGTGTTGCCACCTTTCCTTTCCCAGCTATCAGAAAAGATCTAGAGGGCTGGAAAGGATCCCTAGAAGAATGACTGGGTGATACCCCAGATGGCATATAAATCAGTGAATGTTGGAGTAGTCTTCTAAGGAAATACAACTGTGTGACTCCTTTATACTCATATTCTTCTCTGTGCAACTGGTGTGAAACACTGGATACCAAACTGAATTATGTTTAGTCTGACCTCAGAAGACAGTTCTGTTACATAAAGTACTTCCTACAGTATGTAGTGTATGTTGTTATAGGAGAGTTTTTTAATATTTTCTTCCCTTTACTTTGTTCAACCAGGCACCTGTGCAGGCCATGCCACAACCGTGAAAAAGCTAAAGGACTGGGCAAGTACATCTGTCAGAAGTGCCACTTGATAATTGATGAGCAGCCTCTGATGTTTAGGAATGATTCCTACCATCCAGATCACTTCAACTGCACCCACTGTGGGTAGGTTGTCATACTGTAAACTCTTGACAAAAAAGGAGAGAGACAAACAGTTGAGTCAGCAGTGCAGTCCTTCCCAAGGTCTAAACTTTGCTGCCTTCACATTGTTGAGCAAATAGAAATCGTGTGAGGAGAAACTGAAATAAGTTTGGAAAAACTACAGGAATTTTAGTTTTATTTTGCCATTCAATGTTCTCTTATTCTAACATTGGATAATGCTAGTTTATAATGAAAGTGAAAATAGTTCCTTTGCATGAACTTATCTAAAAGGCTGTGTGCACATTACCATAGTAGAGTTTTCCAAAGATAGGAGTTACCAGGCTGTCCAAAATAGTTTCACTTTGAATTCCTGGATAGAAAAAAACAGATGGCTTGATGAGCTGTGTCAGTCTTGTGGCACTGTCCATTGCCACACTGATACCTGTCTGACCTGAATTACTTACCATGAAGGCATTTTAACTGGGCACAGTACAGCCCCAGAATGGGTAACAGTGCAAGTAAATGTCTCAGTGCTGAGCACTGCTAGGATGGTTCTTGTACCTGAGCTCTCCCATTCAAAGATACCTCAAGTCTTAGCATGACACTAAGTGTCCCTGTAAATGCACCTCGTATGTCTGTGAGAGTGTCCAGCTGCAGATGTGATGTTCCATATACGTTCTTGTCTGGCAAACTGAGAAAGCAATTCTAAAAAGATGAGGTGGGAATACCTGTATTTCACTTGCTAAACTTAATGATTGCATTTGTACTGTGAGCGTTGCCTAAGTTAACTTTCAAGTTTAGTCTTCCAAAACTTCCTCGTGGGCTTTGAAGAGTTTCCCTCAGTGCTCTCACCTCAGGGACACGTTTGTGTTGCCAGGAAGGAGCTGACTGCCGAGGCCCGGGAGCTGAAGGGGGAGCTGTACTGCCTGCCATGCCACGACAAGATGGGCATCCCCATCTGCGGGGCCTGCCGCAGGCCCATCGAGGGCCGCGTGGTCAATGCCCTGGGGAAGCAATGGCATGTTGAGGTGAGGCCTCTCTGCATCTGAAACTTCCTTCAAGAGCTGGTTTGGAAGAGGACTAGTGCTGGTTGGAAGCTGTAGACACGCACGTGGTCTGTAATACATGAATTCAGACAAAACCCAATTGCTTATGTTTCGGATTGTCCTCACCTTTTGTGAGTGAATGAGTTACAGCAGGGCCATCAGGGTTCCTAAGAAAGCTGTTTTCATGACTGTAATAACCTTAATTTTAAGATTTGTAATGATCCTTGCAGAATAGGGTTCACTGGAAAGCATTTACTTACTAATAAATTTACATATTTTGTATTATGTACTTAGATATGTCTTCTGCAATTCAAGTTACCAGGCACATAACAGTGTTGGAATTTTTACTGAAAGCTGAGCAATTTGTGCTTTTTAAGCCTTTTCAGCTCATTGTTTCTATAACTTTCAGCTGAGTCATCACAACTTGCTCTGAAGATTTTTAGTCATCTTTGCTTCAGACATTTATGCCTCCTAGGGCTTGACCTGAGAGAGATGCTGCTGCTCATTTGAGGTGTATTCATACCAACTCTGTTTATGTTCCTGCTTCTCTTCCCTGAAACAAGCAAGATAATAGTCCACAAGTCTATCAGGATAGACACAAGATGATTGCCCTTCCAGCAGGTCCTCCACCTATCTTTAATACAACTCTTAATTACTATAAATAGACTAAATATCTCCTCTCTTTTTTTGCTTCCATAAAGATCTTTCCTGTCTGTGCTTCATTAAAGCATTAAGAAGTAACAGCTTTAAATGGAAAGAGGTAGATTTAGATTAGATACTGGGAAGAAATTCTTCCCTGTAAGGCCCTGAGGCCCTGGCATAGGCTGCTCAGAGAAGCTGTGGCTGCCCCATCCCTGAAAGTGTCCAAGGCCAGGTTGGAATGAGATGAGCCTTAAGGTCCCTTCCAACCCAGACTATTCTGTGATTAAGTGTCATGTATTGAGCTACGATTTATTGCCATGTTTTTCCCTGGTGATGGGAAAGTTGTTTTGCCTGCCATGGAGTGTTTTGGGTTTGTTTTTTTTTTTACAGCATTTTGTTTGTGCCAAGTGTGAGAAGCCATTCTTGGGGCATCGACACTATGAAAAAAAAGGGCTGGCTTATTGTGAGACTCATTATAATCAGGTAAGTTCAACCATCTGTGCTGTAGGTACTTGTTGTGTCTGGCAAATGCTTTTTCATGTTTTATATATGCAAAGCTATGCAGATTTTGCATTATCTGAATTTGTAGAGGCAATGAAATATTAAGAAATTAGTCAGATTTAACAGAAAAATTACAGTTTTTCTTGGCAGAAAAGTGATGCTGAAAACAGAACAGAAATGTCTTGGAGACACTGATCTTAATTTGTACCAGTGAAAGAAAATCACTGACCGTGGGATGACATTAAAATTCTGTAATTCTACTTCTGTTGTATTTGTGTGGGCTTCTTTGATAATTACTTGTTTCTGTGGGCCTGAGGAAACTCTTGCATTGTCTAAAACATAGAAAAGTAGATCAATTTCAAAAAAACCAAACAGAAAAACGGATCAAACCCTGTTTTTTCGGTGTGATTCAACTGAACAACTTTCTGGTTTGATATTTTTTTCTGTCAGATAAATGACTCTCATAAGAAGTAGGTGTTGCTGTTCTGATAGTAGCTGTATTTTAGCAATAGTTCTATTTTGGTATTTGTAGTTGAGCATCAGGAGATGTTTGTCTACACTAAGCATCATACTCTACCCATCGTTTCTTCTCCACATATACAGGACTTTAAGATCCCATAACAGTACTAGAGTGTGAGGCATCAACAAAAAAGGTTTTGTAGTATTTACTGGTATGAGATCCAAAGGAACATAGACTATTTGGCAAGGGTATGAGAAGTTATTCAGAAGATTTAAATTGGTATAGTTGGGGGCCACTGCTGTATCTGGGAATTCTTTGATTATTAGTATTTAACGTTCACACCAGCTGTGTAATTTGAGGACCATGAGTAGTCAGCAACATGAGTTCATATTCTTATTTCTTTTTCTGTGCAGCTCTTTGGAGATGTCTGCTACAACTGCAGCCATGTGATAGAGGGAGATGGTAAGATTTGTTCTCTCCTTGTTTTGGGTTGCTGTCCTTGTTTCATTTGTTAGTGCAGCTGTTGCAGTCCCACAGTTGCAAGACAACAGTGTTTGTTTTCACATCTGGCCTCATTTGAATTTGGGTATAAATCTGAATTCAAATAATCCATCAGTTTCCTCTTACTTGGTGCTTTTACTTTTGCAGTGGTATCAGCTCTTAACAAGGCCTGGTGTGTGAATTGCTTCTCCTGCTCCACCTGCAATGTCAAGCTCACACTGAAGTAAGTCAGTGTTTATATTTTGGACCATGTGAGACATTTGCCCCTAAGGCCGGGTATCAGCCTGGAGGAGTCATGAGCCACTGCCTCTCTGACAGCCAATATACCTTTTCTGTGTGAGAACAGGTGCTTATAATTCCACTGATTCAGCACTGAAAGGGAGCTGACACTCAGCATCCTCTCTGATTTCTTTGCCTTCATTAATCTGTTCTGTAATCTGTTGGGTAAGAGGGGGACTCATTCAGCAGTACCGAGGGAAGGCTCTAAACTTTGAGGAACTGCCTGTCCTGAGCAACCTGCAGCCTCCATGTCTCCTTAACTGTGGTTGCTCCTCTCAATGACAATATTTGCTATTGCATAGATTATTTTGAAATAAAATACTGTGCTATTTACTTCAGATATCTAGAAGAGGGACAGAATAAAAAGCAATCCTACATTTTTCCTTTCTCAAATTCAAACCCTTATCCTACTCTGCTGGATTGGCTCCACTGGCCATATGAAGGAGCTCTAATTCATCCCAAAGGGGACCTCTGAAGTGACATTTGCATTCTACAGTAACAAAATTATTATTCTAGACTGTTACATGCAAATATGTAGCAAAATCTTGCTCCTTATAGACTTAGTGATACGAAAGACCTCAGTTCACTGATAAGAACCCAATCTTGGTACTTGCATCACCAGATGAGGAAATGAGTTGTTTTATAAATGGAATAGAATGCTTGCAACCACACTGATGTAGATGCATGGAGATTTTAATCAGTGAAGCATATAGTTTGCAAATACCATTTTAATAACTGTTCTTTGTGTTTAAGGAATAAATTTGTGGAGTTTGACATGAAGCCTGTGTGCAAGAAATGCTATGAGAAATTCCCTCTGGAGCTGAAGAAACGTCTAAAGAAGTTGTCAGAGCTGGCATCCAAGAAGATCCATCCTAAAGCTTTAGATTTAAACTCTGCTTAAAGCAAACAGGTCTGTCAGTCTCCAGACTGCCCTCTTAACACAAGCTGCTGCTCACTGCAGCTGTTTATTACAGAAGCAATTACTAAGAAGTGGAACCAAAGATAAGTAGTACCTTCCCCTGCTTCTGGTGATGTCTCTTGCATCTAGACTGTACCTTTTCTCAAGCAATTGTCTATTAACACTGGCAGGAAGAGGGGTATGAGTTCTGCTTGAGCAGCACACAGGCTGATTATTAATTTGCTACTAACATTGCATTTTGCCTTTGTGGAGCTATACACAGTCTTTCCTTCCTCAGTTGAGTTGTACTACTCTTCCCACTCCTCTAGTCTAAGGAATTTGGAAAAAGTGGTTAAATGTAGGGCTGGAAGAAATGTCAGATTTGGTCTTTCTCAATCAGAGTATCAGAATTTTTCTTCTTGCTCTGGGTGAAGCAATTTTTAGGATTTTTAATATATAAGCAAATAGTCTGAAAGTTGTCATTCTTTACTACATGTGAAAAGTTCTGGTCTTTCTCCAGATTCCTACAGAGAATATATGGGTGCCCTATCCTATATCCCAGTCCTTCTGGTTTGTAGGTTTACTGGACAAGCCCAGGATCCAATAGCTATGGCATCTGCACTGCCCACTTAGGCCCAGTGTTAAGGCAGCTAAGAAGTTTCCTTTTCTGCTTTCATGCTCAGTACTAAGGAGATTACAGCTGTCAAGGCCATGTGAGCCTCTGCAGAATAGCTGGGCTCTCCTTAAGGAGAAGGTGGCTGTGGGAAACTAAACATTTTATTAGAACTGACACTAATTTTCTCTGTTCTCTACTACTACATGGCTGGTAGAGCTTCAACTAGTCAACACAAAGCTTGTCCTGTCCATTGGCACAGCAGATATTTATTGAGGCAGTGTGACTGGAGTATTGGTTACTCTACTGCATAAGGAAATTGAATAAATAATACAGTACCAATTTAAGCACTTCACTTTTCCCATTCTCACTTTATTTGCCAGCCAAGGATGTGCTTGTTGGTCACGCTTCAGAAAGCCCAATTACATGAAGGTGTTTCTAATGTTTACAGTTTGTAGCACATGTGGTGTTAGCAGAAAAAAAAACATTTTTCTTAAGATTTTTACCCAAATAAGAGTCCCATTCATCTTTCTTTTTGAGACCTGAGTTTACGTAAGGAGAGGATCTCAGACATGATGCTAACATCTCAAGCACATAGTCCTCCTCTGTAATTTTGCCTGTCACCAGTGAGGTTTCACTGGTCCTACTGTCTCTGCTACCACAATCCAAGGTGCTGAGAAGTTTACTGGTTTTAGATATTCTCAATACTTCTTTAGAGGTGAGCCATCAGCAGTGCTGTTCCTGAGGCCATCCGCCGCTATATGATCCCTGTGAGCTTCTGAGCCCCCCAGAGATGACCCCCATACTTCCTTGTGCTGAACTAAGCTGAGCAGCCTGAAAATCCCTTTCCATGAACAGTTGTGAGACTGTCCCTGCCCCTTTGCAAAGGACTACTGTCCTTTGCGTGATTTAAATCTTCCAAAAAGTGGCTGGTTTAGTCGGTCAAATGAACACAGCAGTTGGGCCTAGACTACAACCTGCAGCTGCAGGTGAATTAGGCAGCAAGAAGCTAAAGCTTCCCCATTTCCTGTATGTGTGAGCAGCAATTGGACTGGGGCAATAGTCTGCCTTAGGATTGTGTTACCATGCTTGCTGGATCAATACCCATGGAACTGCACTAGTGATACCAAAGCAGTGGTGGAAAATCCTGGATAACTGATCAGAATCCCACATGTGAGACCATCTCTTCTTCTTTTGGATCTTCACTGACTTTGCTAACTCAGTTTCCCTCAGCTGCTTTGCTTTTTGTTGCTGTAAGTTACGATAATCTGTTAACTGGGTTATGCTGTATCCACTCTAACAATGATGAGGGGATAGGCCTAATTTTAGCAGTAAACTCTTTCATCTTCTCCTGACCGATTTGCACTGTAGACTCCAGTAACAGTAGCTGCTTATGTCACTGCTTTAGGAGAACACATGGCTATTCACTGTTCTCTCACCAGCCTTGAAATGGTCTTTCAGTTAAGGGCGCAAAGAACAGCATGTCTTTTGGTACAGTAGTGTGGCCCTGCAAAGACCCCCATTTACAATCAAACCTGTTGTTTGGCATTTTGTCACAGCATAAAACACGTGAAGTTCTGACCTAGGTGCAGCTCAGTATGTTACGCAGATTCTTCTCAGCATAAAACATTCCAGTCTGTTCTGTAGTCTCAGGCCATGTCTAATGCTCAGTCTGAGTAGGTGTGCATCCCCAGCCTCCTGGGAGGTGGTGGAGGAACACACAGCCACACATTCCTGGTCAATATGGAAAGACTAAATAACTAGCAGCCAATAGGTAATATTCTTTTAGCAGCCACTGTCACATTCAGCAATGGAAAATGCATGTATGTGAAGGTGAATGGCATTACTTCTGTGCTGCCAGTAAAGATTTAGTGTGTGCTTTCACCTTGTCTCATGATACAAGTTTGGCAGACCTAGAAAGCTTCAGAGGTCAAATGAGAGTTGATATCATTCTCTTTGATAAGCTGTTCAGTTCTCTAGGATTTGGAATATGTCCTTATCTGCAGGACATTTCACAAAATTAATTGGTGAAAAAAAGAATTGTAATCCCTGATCTCTATACTAATGGAGGATGATATTCTCTTAAATTATTAATTTTTCACAATCATTTTTCTTATACTTCTGCTGCCCATAGCCTGCAATGTACAGAGTTACAGTAGTTTATATTACCAACATACCTTTTGTGTGAGGGTGGAATTGAAGGAGTAGGAGAAATAACTATAAATGGCTTTTAAAAATGCCTCTTCCTCTACTTCTGTCAGTCTACTTTTTAAAAACCAAGTAGAATATAATGCAAACTCACAAGTTCTCCTTAGTGCCTTGGTAGGCTGACAGGTTGGGTTTCGTTTTCTTTTTAATAAATATAGTCAAGGTGTCAGTAAGAAATAAGCTGCATGCTTTTTTCCATTGCTGGAAATAGACCTACACATCACACCACTAGAGAGTAGAGATTTATATGAAGGTTGAACTTGGCTCAGAAATCTACACTTAATAAAACATGTTGTCTCATACTATACATTTATAGTTAACATTCATATTTATACCTAATTAAAATCACTAGCACTCACTGAGTACACTTGAAAATGGTTTTGCTTTTAGGAAGCATGATATGTGAAGCTTGTTTTTATTCAAAGGGTATGCTAATCACTTGCATATCACTTTAATAATAATCACTTTATGGCACTAATCTACTCTCTAGGGTTTGCATCCTGGTGTTTTTCCAGCAGTCTGTGCAATGCTGGCAATCACTGGTCAGCTTTTTGTATAGAGAATTCCTGATGTGGCATGGTTGGTATTAGATGATATGACTGACACTCTTTCAGAAGTGATTGGATGGGGCAGGAATAGATTGCAGGCAAGCATGTAATAAATGTGGTTATACTAGCCTGTAAAGCACTGTTAAGTGCTGAGGGTATTAGACTGAGAAAAGAATTAGCAGCTCCCTGCCTGCGTTCAGGCCTTGATGGGTTCTGCATCGTGTAGAGCTCTCACTTTATCACACATTGTTTGAGCTGTCTAACCAAAACACGTGATTATAGATTGAAATGCTGTAATACTGTGCCTTTGTATGTTCTTGTATTAAAGTTAACTGTAATACATTTTAAATCATTACACAAAAAAAAAAGGAAAAAAAATTGTATAGTGTACGGTTAATACTATATTTTCAGTGCTTAGCCAGAGACTATTACCCACTCCAAGGAACTCTGGGTTTGCAGAAACCTGGGGCACTGTTGTGGTGAATTCACATTTTGGACCTGTGCTGCTTCTGTGGTGATGTGTTGGTTGATGAGGATGTGCAGAAAGGGTATCATCCTTTTAGTGGCCGTGTTGTACAAATTGTGTACGTAATGAGCAGATGGGATGCTATGATCATTTACAGGATATAGTGGATATTGGGTCGATTTAGATTACATGGATCTGGAGCAAACATTCACTTTTCTTGGTTAAAAAAAGACATTGTGGCTGATTTTCTGCAGTCTTTATTTAAAAACCAGAAACAATACAGTTTGGCTGCAAAATTTCTTTTTATACAGGTGAAGTGTTGAACGTTTCTCACTTACAGCTAGTTAGTTAGATCAGACACTGGGTGACAAAACCACTCTGGGTAATTAGACTCCAGCGTTTCCATTGCCAGCAATGGACGTTACAGCAAGAGCATCTAACTGCTTGCAAAAAGATCAGCTATTCTGACAGGTCTGGCACTTGTTTAGATGCACAAAGAGAGTGGGGCTCTTCCCTGCCACCCATATACAAAATTCCCACCAGCATTTGAATTTTGCACGCACATGTCAGAGGGAACAAGAGAACCATTGTGCATTCATTGGCAAAGATGAGAGATCAGGCAGAGCTGCTTTTCCAGCACTGTCAGATTGTGTCTCAAGGAACTTGGTGTAAGTGCTTTAAGACATGTTTATGTTTCACTGGGAGCAAGGGAGGAGTACTTGTTCTGAGGGGGAAGCAGCTAAGCTTACTCCCACCATAGTCTAGATCTGCTTTACACACTTGGAGCACACTCTGGTTCCCGTGGCACCAAAGCTGTGTTTCTACAAAGCTCTTAGAGATGAACAAGTGCTGAATCAAATTTTATGACTCAAACTGTCTGCTAAACAGGAAGCAGAAAAAATCAGGACAAATTCAAGCTATTATTCTTGTCTCGTGAAGGAATGTCTGCATAACTCCAAACAGAACATTTTTGTAGAGCAGAAAGGTCTCTTTTCCACAGACCTCTGTTAGACTGAGTTCTTCAATTCTGATTTGCACTGAATAGCTCATCTATATCTTGAAATAGGAGCAACTAAAAGTGATGGACCCAAACCCCAGCCTCATTCCAGAGCTTACTAGAAACAGCACAGTAGAAAGCGGTTGTTAGTTTCCAAGAGCATTATAACATGCGGAAGAAAGAAGACTTTAATTTAAGCAAGGCCGTGGTAAGACTCCTGGAGTTTGTGCATTTGGTAAGAGCATATATGATAAGGGGCATTTTCTTTCCAAAAGGAAGACAGCTCTTAATGTGTCTGTCTTTGAATGGAGGAGATTCAGGCTATTAGAAGGTGCCCTCACAGCGTTTCCCCACTCCCAAAGAACATTAAAGTCCATCTGAACTTTCTCTAAATCCAATATCTGAATGGAATTCTCATACTACATCTAAGACAGAAGTGTTACAGATATCTGAAAGCACATGCTTACTTGAGCCTCTCTTGTAGTAGTATTTCAGCAACTCAGTTCATTCAGTGTGTGATCAGAAGATCGATCAACAAGATTAATATTTTTTAAATGGCATTTCTTCTGGGATATGAAATTACAGGTAGTTTGGCACAAGTACAGGTCATGGGCTCTATTTCCACTCTCAGGCTGGGAGGTTCTTTTGCTTGTTTACAGCATTCATGAGCACGCGTACGTAGGATGTTAATAGGTCATCCATTTTGTAACCCTGTCAGGAAAGAAAAAAGTCTTAAATCATATTTTCTTTCAATATCTGTCACTGTTTTAGTTATAATTTATCCATTCCTCCTTCTGCTTTTCATAGATTTCCAAAACTTTACAGAGCATAGCTCTACTGCCTCCTTGGTATTCATTCTGTAGCTTGACTTGTACTTAAGATTCTTGTATTTAAGAATCCAAGCTTTTCAGTCAGTGTGGTTAGCCTTTAAATGTCTTGGTTATCTTTACAAACATACCTTTAAATATTAATACAGCGATGCCTCTCTGAGACTGTGAATAGTCTGAAACCAATTGTTAAAAAGGTGGTACAACTCCCTGGAAAATACGGAATCTTACAAGGCTGGCATTACTACATAACTGGAGGCAGATGTGCAAGACAAAAAGCTTCTTACATAGCTTTGCAGTCTTAGCTTCTTAGATGGATAGAATTTTGATGTATGGGAAGAATTTGGGAAATTACTATTTTTCCTTGTGTCCTGTGTCATGCATCTTTGCATCAGATAGCATTATATATGAACTGAACCAGTTCTAAATGGCAGTTTTATTGACACAGTAGTGAATGCTTTTTGTATCTGCACTGGTATTTATCTGTTTTCGCACCATCTTCTGTAGCAATTGGGTTGGAAAGGAAAAGTTACGATTTTGTTGTGCCTAAGTTGGCAAAACTCTTCTTACCAGAGATGTTTCACATAAGAGCCGGCTTCCTCGTACCAGGTTCCCTATTGTCATGTGAAAATATGTGCTCCCACTGCTCCAGTTGGAGATTTTATTGAAGGGGTAGACTACTAAAATATCCTGTAAGGGTAAACAAACTGATCTGTAGAACATTTCTCAGATGAAAACAGTCTTACATAAGAAAACCTGTAGAGCCAGAATATTCTTGTTCTTTCCCACTTCATTTATAAAAATAGTGGATCAAGGTAGTTCTTGCATCCAGAGTAGTGGTATATTGTATTTTCACCAAATATCTTAATCACACTAATGAGACTTCCTTTCATTATATATTGATCTTTGCCTTAGCACACTGCCATTAGATTTACAATCATCTAAACCTATCTTTTAATTTGTTTTGTTATTGAAAGCAAATAGTGATACTCTCTTTTCCCGAGAACTTGGTAAGACCAGACTGTTGGGGTTAGCCTGCAGCTAAACATGGCCATTCAGCCTGATGTTTTAGACAGCTGGGGCTTTCTGCAAAGCATTTTTCTGAAGCAGGTTGCTGGGTGCACTGCCATCCATAGACCTTGCCAGGTCTATCATGATTCCCATGTCTTTTTTCAGAGATGCTCTATCCTGTTCCTCTCTAGTGCAGAAACTGCAAAGAAGTGATTTGAGGCAGTAACATTTTCTTCAGTTTTACACAGAAAATGAATAGAGAGCCTCTGTCTTCTCCTACTATTCCTGGGCAAGGTCCTATCACTGTCCCTAAATTAGCAGGGTCTGTTCAATCCTTCCTTAGATGGACTTGTGAGAAGCAGCTGTTACCTTTGTCTTCTGATGTATCAGTGAGACTCCTTGCTTGTTGATTGCAATCAGTACAATCTCTGGGAAATTGGGCTCCGAGGCTTGCTGTAAATGAGTAACACAGCAAGATAAGCAGAAAATTGAGAAATTATCTGTATCAGGGGCCTAATGACCTTTAACAGTGTCCAGTGCTTCTCATTCCCTTTCCCAAATGAACATGGGAACATTTTGGCCTTATATTAAGGACTTGAGCAAATGCTACATGACAGCAGAATCAGGTCCATTATTTACTGTGCTGTCTGATAACAGGCTTAATGATTGATTGCAAACCATTTAAGAGCCTAGTGAGGAGAAATTAAAGGTAACACGTGAAAAATTATTCTTGGGTGATACCCACTCCAGAATAAGAGGATTAGTACCATTCTGTTCTGAGGGAAGAGTTGCCAAAGAGATAAGATTTGGCAGCATTTTCTTGTGGAGAGCAATGACAGGACAATTTAGCCCCTTACAGCTACTACACAATTGTAGTAGAGGTATTATAACTAGAACAACAACATTGCCCGTAAACAACAAGTATAGTTCAGAATGGATAAAGAATCCATCTCCCAACTTGGAAGGAACTGAATTTTCCTTAATAGATAACAGGAATTGAGCTTTATAATGTATTTTTACTTTCAGATATGGAATTATAGTCAGTCTGTATCCCTTGGTACTGATCTACTACCAAATCTACTCACACAGGCCTTCAAACCTACCTTCACCTCAAAAAAGGCTGATCCAAATGTTGGCCACCGGTGTATTATTTTCAAGAAAGCAATCTTGGCCTCATCCACAGTTTTTCCTTCATGTTTACTATATGCTGCAATAATGCTCTGTTTAGAAAAGAGGATACAAAGCCAGTTGAGTTGGAGACAGGCAGATTTCCAGTGCCTAGCCTTAGCACTAAAAACAGCATCAGCTCATCACCACGATCAGGCTTGTTGCCCCAGCAGGAGAAAACTGAAAATGAAAACAGCTGCTATGCCATGGGGCAAGGTGAAGCCAAAACCCTCCAGTGTTCCTTATTCCTCTGCTGTGTGAAGGAAGCCCAACAGCCCAACAAAATGGACTTCAGGGCAGAGGGGCAATGTGAGATAAAATTCAGAAAGCCAGTGTTCAACACCCACAGACACGTATTACATCTTTGGCTGAAAAATGGAGGGTGAATTTTCCCTTTGTATTTGAGAGAATGTCCTGTGTTTTCCTCAGCAGTCTAAGTGGTAAGTACCTGCTAAAACTTCCTTGCCCTTTTTGTGGATAAATGAGCCTTTTGCTGTAAGTAGCATGGACATGGTGCAAGGAGATGGATTTGCTGCCAAGAAATACTTATGAGACACCTTAATTTTCTATTTCTGTCCAATATCCTCAACTTCAGAGTCTCATCACTGACTCTCCTATCTCTAACTCCTTTTCTGGGCACTGGCAATAGATAAGTATCTCCAAGAAAGATGCACACTTAAGCCAGATATCTTCCAGAATTTTGGGAAAGCATGTAAAATCTGGATTGTAAGAGGCAAATCCTCTTGCTATCCTCCTGGAAAATCCAGCAATATCCAATACCATCCCTCCACAGAACTTTCAAAGACCATCAGATCAAAAATGTAGTGTGGCTCAATGTGTTTTCTCTACTAAAGCTCTGTATATGTGATATGACTAATGAAAGCTGATGTTCTTACCTTCTTCCATTCGTCTGGTGACGCTGCTCGGAGCAGATTGTCTGGCACCAGCTCCTTCAGGATTTTGGGGATGGCTGCCAGCTGTGTGCGGTCGTTGTTGAAGCGTGCTTTATAAATCAGCCCTGCCAGCTGCACAGCTTCATCCTTGGAACACTTGTGGTAGCCTCTGAGGTACTTTGGCAGCTCCTGGAAGAGACCTGCTCTGAATCCAGGCAGAATGGGCTAAAGCAAACACTGACTTAAACATTCTAAATTTGTGAGGTCAGGACGCAAGTCTTGCCAAACACCGTCCAAGGACATCCCAGGAACTTTTGGCTCCTTCTGAAGGTTCTCTAGATGATCTTTAAAAATCCTTTCCAACCCGAAACCTTCTGTGATTCTCTGATTTATGGAGCAAGATGAGCATTTCCACAGTACAGTGAGGTAAAGGAGCTGTACTCATAACGTGTTCGGTATAGCTAAGGTGTGAACACTGTGAGAAATGAATCTGTTCTGAGGCTGAGCTGTGCCCCTCTCTGGAAGAGGTATTCCTCTGGAGGCTCTGTAATACAGGCTTTCAAGAGGGAGACAGTAATACTCCTACAGACTTAATTTCTCAGGAGTATTTATTGGATCACAAGATAACCTCTGCTTTAGGGAGCTGCTTACCTGGTGGTAATGGAAAATGGTATCAGCTTTCAGATCCTTGCCAGGAGCGACATTCAGCCACAGCTTTCTCATGAAGTACACCTCATACGCCACAGACAGAGCAGCCCCTAAGGGGATCAGATCTTTTTAGTGTTCTCTGTGTCACTGACAGTTCTACAGTTTTTAAATGGCTTGTGAATTTCTTCAGAAAAGTAATTGTGGTTTTAATAGTAACAAACAAAATTACTAGCAAAACAACACAAAAAGCCATTTTAGATGACTAAAGAAATTACTAGTTATCAGTTCCTGGACACTGCTCATGCAATGATCAGATGGAGGAGAAGTTGAGGGACTACCATTGAGTGTTTGTTACTGGTGCTCATGACAGCTGCCTGCTGGTGTGCAGTACACCCGAATTCTCTTACACCAATGCAAGTACATGCCATGATGGCTGTGCTTCTACAAATGAATTGTGATTTAGTGCAGCCACGTCTTTATACTGTGATTTTCAGACCTCCTAGCAGCTACATCAGCTGAGGGAAGCAAGTTAGAAAGTCTTAGATACATAGAACTTCAGGGCGTTGAACCTCAGCTGTCCTGAAATATGCAAAGGTCAGGACAAATTGATATGAAATTTGAGTGGAGTTTGAGTTTGATAGAGATTTCAAAATGTATATTATCCATGGGGGAGGGGGGGGTGGGACAGTAAGTGCAAGGAATTGGCTGTTATTAGTATTACATTGTTCTATTCCAACAAGTGGTTCCTTGACAACATAACTTGTATTTGGGTATCACCAGGTAATAACCTGGTTAAATATTTTCCAACAACTCTAGAAATGTGAGTGACACACTGTAAAGAACCTATTTGCCTGTGTTGGCTGAGTCTTAGTATTTGAGTATCAACCTATCTAACTTGCATGTATCCAGCTGTGTGTTTTGGATACAACAGGTCAAAAAAATATTTTTTTTACCAATTTAAAATTTCTGGAGAGATCCTTCCCCAGAAATGTTCTGGTGTTTTTGATAGCCAGTGCTTGGCTGCATCAGGTCACTGGATCTTGCTGCTGGTGCAGGCAATAGCCATGTATGTACAAACAAAAATGATACAAGACTCTGCTAAGTACTTCCCAAGATGGAGTGAATCCCACGGGATGGATCAGCTGCTTTCCAGTTCAACACAGCATCTCATGCAGCTTCTTTTCATGCTGGCATTCTCCTTACCATCTTTTCCTGGTTTGTTCCTTCTGTTCCAGTCTGTCACCTGCCTTAGTGAGTCAAAGAAGTAGTCTGCTTCATTCTGACTGATCACCTGCAGAGGCCAAGCAAAGAAGGAGAGGTTAGCACATCATACAAAGTACTGTCTGTGCCACATACACAAGTATCAGGCTGAGTTTTCTTTCCCTGTCTACAGTGAGATAGCAGAAGTACAGCTGGAAAGAAGTAGAAAAAATAGGAGGAGGAAGGCTCAATTTACTTATATTTCATATGGGGATCGTTATTGCATCTTCTGTTGCTTTCTGCTTTCCAGGTTGAAGTCAAGCTGAAGATGCCTATCTTATTCCCAGTCGTCTTCTCTTTGTAAAGTGTTGTTACATACTGGGTTTCTCTTTTCAGGAAAGCAGCACACCAGAAACTCCATGTGCTAGGGCTCAGTGCTGCTTTTGCCTTAATCACAGTTTCAAAGAGAAGGGACCTCTCAGCGAGACAGCCAGCCCTAGCTTCAGCTCAGGCAAGGCAGGTTCCCAACAAACCAGAGAGTAATGAACTGGTGCTGGTTGCCCCTGCTTTCCCTAATCCTAGCAGGCACTGTACGTGTGCAGCACATCTGGGCAAAATCTGAGTGAAAAAGGGCTGAGTCCGGCAGTCTGCAACCATCCTAGCAGCTGTTGGAAAGTCTAATCTTCTCTGCTTTTAGTGCCACCTGGGTACTGGCAGAATAATAGAAGCTCTACATCTCCATCCAACCCCTTCAAGAGACTGAAAATAATTGTCAGGTACTAAAAGATCAAGTTTAGGTTGTATCCCCTCAGTAAGACAGAAGCACAGAAGCAGTAATCACATGCTCTGGTCCTTGGCTTTGTATGGTTGTTTAGGTGGCCTGGTAAATAAATAAGAGAGGAGGAGCAGCCTGGCTACCCTGCCAGAGTCAAGAAGGAATTACCTTGTCTGCAATCTTCACAAAGAGGCTGAAACCTTCCCAGGAGTGCAGCTGCAATTTGGAAGCGATGTTCTGACACAGAGTCTGGATTTTGGTGTTTGTTCCCACATCAAATGTCTATGAGATAACAAGACTCTTGTTACACAGAGGAGAGGAAGAAATAAGAATATTGAATGTCTCCACACATGCTCCTGGCTGAGCACATCATGGCTGGAATAATGGTCAAGGCTGGGAAAACAAGTAAGTGCTCACCAGTTCTGTTTCGTTGGGGAAGCAAATCTTGTGTGAGATCTTAGTGTTGTTCTGTAAGATGGCCTCGACCTCCACAGGATGAGGTGCCCACTTCCTGCAGCCACTCCTGGAAAATGCCACCACCATCGTAAGAGAGATCAGTTTAATCATTGAGGAAATGAACAACAGTATTCCAGCCAAACAGCAGGCACCCTCCAAAATGCCAGTAGTTTGCGATGGGGAGGGCTCCAGTGGACCTCCACCCCAGTGCAAATTCAGTGTGTTAACAGCAGAAACTGAGTCTTATTAGCATGTAAAGTGAAAGTCTGTCCTGCTCTGCAAGGAGGTTGCATGAATAAGGCACCTTCCTAGCCAGCACCATTGCCTCTTCTATGGATTCAGCAGCATTTTTCCTTACTGAAGTGTGAATATAACAGCTACAAGGAGAAGCATGTTTTATTTAATTCCTGCATCAGCAAAAAGATATGTATTCGGATACAAAATGACTTGGAGCCCAAGTTCCAAAAAAGGTCTGGAGGGCTGCTGAAAGCATTACATTTTATATAAGGGCTGGAGTACAATCACTGACTTAGGAGGTGCTTAAGCTGTACAAACCCAGTTCTTTGAAATTATACCTCAGAGCAGAGCTGCCTTTTAAAGCAAAGAAGCTGGCCCTGAAGTCTCAGTCATGCCAAAACCTTGACATAGTTAAAGTGAGAACAAATCTAGGAAATTACATCCTGGGCCTGGTAAGTTCCTGTCCTTGGTGGCACAGAGCAGGCTGTTCAGGTATTTTGAACACCATAGCTTATGGGCCTCTCACATTGGGTTGGTCTCTCAGGAGGAGGTTAGTCTGGATCTAAGCTTTAATTGTATGGATTTGAAAACTATTTTTTTTCCATTCAATAAAGGAGCATTTCCATTTGGAGAAGGAAAACTTGACTGTAACCAAGCTGAACAGCATGTGCTTTGTACTGTGCAGGCACTGTATGAAGTGTGGACCTGCCCTACTCAGTCACCTGTTCCTCAGCTGGGATCAGAGGGAGGCCCTGGGAGATCAAGGAATTGCAGCAGTTTGGCTGCAGAAGCATAAGGCTACCCCCTCTCCTTGCAGCCTGAGCTAGGAATTCACTGCCAAGATGAGATCTGCTTAACACCCATCAGCGTGGTTCCCTGGCCAGGATTCTGGGGATGCAGCTGTAAAGTGGTTTATGGTAGAAAAGGTGTGTACCCAAGATCTCAGTTGGCTTCCCCTGTATGTATTGTCAGATCAATCCTGTGAGCTGCCTGGTCTGCCCTTTCCAAAGAGACCAGGTTACTTACAGGGAGAAGTTGGACTAGATGATTGTTGAAGATCCCTTCCAACTGAAATAGTCCTGTTCCATTCCATCCTATCCCTATCCCTATCCCTATCCCTATCCCTATCCCTATCCCTATCCCTATCCCTATCCCTATCCCATGCAAATGCAAGTTTAATCTTAGGAAAAGAAGTGCTCTTAGAAGACAAGATTTGTCTTTGTTCCACTTCCCATCCCCCAGGCTCCAGATCTGGGGCAGTTTAACAGATAAAATTCTCCTTCCAAACAGCCCATTCTGCTTTCTGCTCCCTATTTGCTCTCTAAAGAAGCTCTGTACAGCTCAACAGGGCTTAGAGCATGAATAGCGCATGATATAGGGAGACAGGAATTTTTAAGTCTTCTCCATAGAAATAAACAATGAATAGCATTCCTTGTCATGCATTTTTCAGACACTTCAAAAGCGAGTTCAGTGTGTGCTGACATTTCCCCAGCAGTGCCAAACCCCATCCACTGCAAGCGGGATATCCACTGTGTTAGTGTTCCCCTAGAGCCTGGCCCGTGGGGCTCACAGACCAAACATGTGGCCCAGCCTGAGGGAAAGGGGAAGATGGAGGAGCTGGCAAGAGAAATCATTGGGCACATTTTTTACTGATGAGGTCTGTGGCAGGCAAGTGGTAAATCACAGTACTATCAAAAGGGAGAAGGCTGGAGTCAACCTCGATGCCAAAGCTTTGTTCTCAGAGGGGCAAGCTGGGTTATTCCAGTGCTTGGAGGAATCTAGGGAAACCTTTCCCCTACAGTTCAGCTGATCCTTCCTGAAATCCTGTTAGCCCTTCCCCTCTCTCTGGCTGTGTCATGTCCCTTAGAGCAACAACTCACTTGGAAGCTCAGGAAGCACTGTGGCTTGGGGGTCTTGTTGCTTCAGCCTGGAGTAATGCCAAGTGGATGGAGAAGTGCCTTGCTGTGAGCAGCCAGGTAAGAGTCAGGGCTTTGTTCATTTGGGTTTTTTCAAAGAATAGGAATTGATTGTACTGATCCTTTCAACAAGCACATGCTGCCTCACCAAAGAAAAGTAAGGTCAGGATATCATCAGTGACATCCAAGCATTCTAAGCTGCATGCCCTTTAGGATGTTTGAAATACCCAGCTCTGGGAGTCAGGTTATTGTGTGGTAATGAACTTTTTAAAATGCTGCTAATTCTGTGAAAGAAAAAAGTGAAACTGTGACACAGACCTCTCTCTAATGGTTCCAAGTCCATAAAGAAAGTTAAAAATAATGATCACTTAAAAAAACCAAGATGTAAAGAGGTAAAGTAACAGTCACGCTGTTTTAGCCCATGTGTTTTCTGGGACCTGATTATTGATATTTGAACACTTTGAGCTGGTTAAATGCCAGATTATTTACCTCATTACTGTCTGAATCCTCCGACGGCACCCTGGGGCCAGTGCTTCTTTCTGACGTGTCTCTATGAACTTCTGGGCGTGTTTGAGCAGTGACTTGCTGGGTGGGAAGAGGCCAGTGCAGAGCCAGAGGAGCTGCCAGCCCTTGGTCTCACTGTACCTGTGAACACAAAGCCAACAGTTCTGCTACAGCCACATATAATGCTCTGTTTGACCACACACCAGCTACAGGGAAGAGAAATACACTCCCATCATGGTCCCGTTCTGCAGAGAGCTGCAAATCAACAGAGCCTTCACCCAGGCTCTGGCATTCATTTGCTGTGCAACCACCACAGCCTGCATGTGAAGACAATGCCAAGTCCTGCATGAGAAATACTCATGACAGATTGCAAACCTCATGAATAAATATAAATTCCAGTTTAGCAGACATCTTAGCAGCAGTGACCGTGGTGCCATCCTCTTAGAAAGCCACTGTGGATTTGGTGTTTAAGCCCACGTGTATTCAGATCGAGGTTTCTCAATGGATGTATTCACCTGCCCTTTGCATTGCCCAGCTTTGCTCAGGGCATGAGCACTTTGCATGCAGTGGCTTCCCCTTACATGTACTCCTGTTCTGTTGTGAAAAATGAGTATGTTGATAGCACTGAAGTAGATGCAGTTCTTAAATTCTCCAGATCAAGCTGGTACTATTTTTCAGGCAGAAATCCAGTTCTTCCAGCCTCTACATCTGTGAAATCTGCCTGTTGAAGCTCTTCTGGCACCCTGCCCTCACCATTTAGAAGGGCTGTGCAGCCTTGAGGTGGTCATTCATTCTGCCTCAAAGCCAGGAGCAGAACACACTTCAGCTGTGTCCAAGGATTGCTCTGAAATGCTCACTGGTGTGAAGTGGTTTTGGTTGGGAAAGTCAGCATGTCTGGCTCTGAAAGGGCATCAGAGTTCACTGAATAAAGAGGTTCTGGCTTCTTTATTCCCACTTACTGTTCTAATTTTGCAGATGAAGACAGACTATTTTAATCCCATTTATACTCTATAGATCAGTGGTGTTTGTGTCTATGTGAGAGCAGGACATGGTCCACAACACCTGGGAAGGTGGGAAGGATGAAAGATTTGTTGCTCTGTCTGTTCTAATGAAGTATATGGAAATAGCCACTTTTCAAGCATTGTTTTTTCTACATCAGTGATCCCGCTCACAACAGCTACAAAATTGGTGGAATACATCAGGCATGACACTGGCATCATGGTTACAGACTATGCATTAAACAACCTGTAAGATTCACTGCTTGCAAGGGAATTTACCATTCAACACTGACACACATGATAAAAGTTCCACTAAATGTAATACTTGTGGAACAGTAAGACAGAAAATAAATAAATAAATAAATAAACACAATGCATCCAGAAGCAGACAATTTTGTTAATAATTAGTATTATTTTAAGCTGCTTTTGCAATTCAGTTTTCCTGGAAGAAAATTATCATTTTGTGAGTGGGGAAGAAAACACCAGCCTGTTTAAGAGACTTTTATGTGGGCAGGTGCCTCTGTAACCAATCTGTTCTGCAAGGCATTTATGTAACCCAATTAATATAACTACTCAAAAGTATTTATTCACTGGTGGTAAAAAATCCAGGGTGAACTATGTTTTTGTGAGAGGGGAATGCTGCCGTTGGGAAACTTAATTGGAGAGTTGTCAGGGTAGTCACTGAAGGGATGCAAGGACTATGCAGTGCCATATTTCCCCTACAGACTGCTTCAGGAGCAGGAGAGCCTCAGTGACACCTTGCCTGCCTCACACCACAAGGAGATGAGCACAGAATGCTGATGGGAGCAAAGCAGCAGCTTGGGAGATGTTTGATGGTGCTCTCTGGCCTCTCCCTGCCAGGGAGCGGTCCTGAGCACTCCAAAAAGGTGAGTCCCACAGCACTGCCTGGCAAAAGGGGGAAGGGAAGCTGTTACTCCAACATCTGTTTATCCTTCCCCTGCCCTTACTGCATCACAAATGCAGCAGGGGTTCCTGATGCCCGCTGCACTTGAGTCCTGGCTCTGCAGGAGCAGGGTGTCTGCACCCAGGTAAATACCTGTTTCTGTTCTCAGTCAGTTGTTTCATAATCTGACAGTAAATCTCATCCCTCAAGACCTCCTCCTGGATAGCTGGCACAAATATCTGGTCAGTGACTTCCACGGAGGAGTGTGCCTGTTTTGAGGGGTAGTCTCCCATGAATTTCATGATGGGTAAACGTGCTGTTAAGGAGAAAAGCAGAAATTTTGGAAGGCAAATGGGAAGTTTCATCTGGATCCTAACATGCTAGTGACTTCGTTGATGTCTAAGTGGCAAATACTGGGAGGAAGGTCTGGAGGGTCATGTTCCCTGTCTGTCCCTTACCCCCTTTCTCTATGCAGCAGTTGCTGCTTGGCTGTGACTTGTACTGTGCTAGTAGCTGCTTTCTCTGGGCATATGCAGTAAATCTCTCTCACTCCGAAAGCCACACTATTAGTATAGTGAGCCATGAGTAGCTGTGGAGTACTGGGAGGAAATAGGAACATTTCCTCTGTAGACAAGGGAAACAGATTTGATCCACTCCATCTTTATGCGAATGTATCCCCTGTAAGGTGGCTAAGGTATCGCAACAGAGGTAATTTAGTGGACCTAGCTAACTCTTCCTTCCCCTTTAGTGTTCTCAGATCCCAAAGAAAGGAGAGAAAGGATATCAATGAAGGCCTGACAGGCCAAATCCCGAAGATCAGGGTCTGTGCATGCTCTCTTCAGCAATGGCTGTTTCAGAGGCTCCTTAGAATGTGCCCACAGTTGACTGTGCCCACGGGATTTCTGGAGAACAGCTTTGCTGATGGATTCCTTCTCAGGAGTCCTGAATGAAGACAAGTGCAAGCAATACAAATTTACTGGATCAGTATTGTTATGAACAAAGGAGATGATTATCATAAATTCATATCTCTAGACCTGTTCTTTCACAAGACAGTGATCTCAGGTCTCCTTTGATTCTGTAGGTCAACAAGAGCAGGGAAATGTAGTTTCCTGTATATCCAGAAGGTAGGAGGCTTGCAAAAAGAAGAGGGGTTTTTAGAAAACTAATTTTCCCCTTACTTTCTGAAGCCTGAGATGTTGCATATCCTCACTAACTAGTAAGTGCTGAAGAAAGGGTGAGAAGTAAGAATAGGGCCTGCTGGAAGAAGTCAGTTCAGTCCAAACTCCCCTTTGCATTTCTGCAGACTTAAGATGCAATAGGCTATATGCCAGAATCTCTGTATAGCCAAAGTCACAATTACAGGGAACAAAAAGAAGAAACACAATCAGAAGTGGGAGATGCCATTACATAATAGGCTTTATGGATTACTGATCAACAAGAACTTTGCTAGGGCGTACTCTACACAGAGAGCTTCACCTGAAGTGTTCGTAGGAGAACTCCTCCAGGGTGTAAGGCTTCACCTTGACATCCTCTTCATCAGGTTCCTCCATGAAGGAGTTCTGTGAAGCTGTCCTCCTCTGGTCTGGAGACATCATCAGCAAACTCTGGAATAACACAACCACATGGAGACAGGTTTCTGCACGCACTGTCAGGTATTACTCAGCATATATGTGCAGGTAGCCCTGTGTGCTGCCCAAGACTTTCTGTCTCAAAAGCAGCATCTCCAGAGACTCAACAAAGACCTGGGAACAGTTGACTCAAAGAAGCAATTTACACAGACATAACAGCAGTGGACATTAAAATGTATATGATTATCCAAAGCACAGCACATGTTTTACAATGCACCTGCTTCTCTCTAGTGTGTTGTGCCACCAGTTTTTCTGCTTTTTATCTGTTGGCACAGGCTCCAGTATACTGAACCCTCAAAACTGAAGACAAAATTATTAGCAGAGGTGTTAATGAGAAACCTTGGCTCCCTCAAAGACCATATTCTCTTTAAGTAACCTGCTGCACTCAGAGGTGCTCAAGGCATAATGTGATTACCATTCAAGCCCATAGTGAATGCAGGAAAATTCACCTGCACACCCATACCCGTTAATTGCTACCAGTTCCAGGCACTGAAATCTCCCATGGTGAGAAGACTGGATTTGAGGGGTTTTTTTAAGTCATTGCTTTTGTGCAGCTGCGGTCTTCTCCTTAGAGTCTGGGCTAGGTTTACTTTTGTTTTCAGACAGGACAGAATTAAATGCTTTGTTTCAATGGGAGGTATAAAACTTGTCTGACTTTGGAGGGACAATTATCTTCCAGTTATAAATGCAACCATAATAATATTTTTATCTTTTTCTAGTCTTTTCATAGGGAGTGCTTAGCTTTCCTTACCAGCACTTGACTAGAGGGTTTTGTGAGGGAAGGAATGATGTAGATGTCTTCCAAAAATACATTCCCTGTTTTGCCTGTCCTTTCATTCTGGGCACAGATCCAGCCAGAGTCTCCATCCAGCCTTTTGTCTTCAGTGAAGATTAGCAAATCTCCCTTTTTGAAGGACAGGATGCCAGGATCTTCTGGAAAACAGAATAAGGGGGTACTGTTCAGGCTTGACAGTCCGAGAAAATGCAAAGGGATTGCAGTGTGAAAGACAAGGGAATTGTATTTTGAAGGCCTGAATTCAGTAAGCAGTAGAAAGTGATTTGTGTAAATATGGCTGATTTTCCAGTAACACTTCAGAGAAGTCACTTCTGTTTCCTCTGACACCCTGACTTTGATCCACTGAGGGCAATGGCAGAACTCAGTTTGGTTCACATGAATGCTGACTTTGTGTCTAGACTGGCAGCAAAGCATAGAAAGGAACTCAGTAGTTGTAAGTAGCTGAAGTTAATGTTTACACTTTAAACATGTATGTCTGTTTGAGCCACCTGTATTCCATGGAAAATTCCAGTTTACTGTCTCTGTGAAATTCTTCTGCCAAGTACTTCCAGAGAGCCCAGATCCAACTTCCTACTATAACCAAACTGAGTTCCTGGACACTAATACTATCTAAATAAAATATATAAAGAAGGAGAAGGAGGAAAGAAAGGTTATTTGTGCGCAAAGGTACTGAATCCCATTGCCTTATGCTCAGCATTGCTGTGCTGATGCATCCCCCTGGGAGCAAAGGGACTCTTGATGAAGTTCTCCCTCTCCTCTTTGAGCACCTTTGAACAAGTGCTGTGGATTCTCTCGTGAGTTCTTCCCTACCCTGTAGAAAAGTTATGAGACTTACCCTGGGATTTTTTCTCATGCATTGCCACAGCAAACTGTGATCTTTTCTTCAGTCCTTCCAGGAACATCACCACCAGTTCAGCAATGACAATGCTGTTTACAGATGTCAGAACAAACTCCTCAGCACGAAGCGTGATGAGAGTGCAACTCTGTCCAAATGACTTCACTGCCCTATGTATTATGGAACAGTTTGTTACCAGAGCATATGAAAAACTTACAGACCCATCTGTAAACACAGCCAAAGCACCCACACCTCCTTGCAGGTAACTCCCTTACAGTGAATATTGGTAGTTCCTAATTTGCCTTCCCATGAGCTGGTAGGTATGAAGGACTGAAGTGGTTCAGCTTTGCTCTGGACTCCACCATGTTTTGTACAGAAGTGTTTCCATATCGACAAAAGAACACCCTTCTTTTAGAGTAACTTGGCAACTAATTAAATCTCTGGCAGTCCTCACAGAGGGCTTTTTTGTGTATGTAAGACCCTTTTCTCCGAGTGACCTGATGCAAGGATGTTTGCCATGAGCAAGCAGTGGTTAACTGCTTTTCTCAGTGATCCTGCTCTGGTCCCTGACACCAGAGAAATATGTGAACTCCCAGCATACACAACAGACAATGGCTTAACTGTGTCAGTTATCTGGGCCATTCTTGTCTTGATGCCTGTCTGTGCTTCCTTACACCTTTCTGACTGAACAGGATCACTTTACACCAGCTGGAAGGATCCAGTCCTTTCAGTATTTCCTTTACAGGCTGCTCAGAAGTTTACCCTTTCTGTTTCCCAGACCTAGGCTAAACCGCCCTTCCAGGCACAGACCAAATCACCTAAGGAGGTGGCAGAGAAGGTACACCCTTTCTGAGTATGGAAGAGATGCCATCTTCAGATCTTGTCTTCCTGGGGCCCTCACCTGTTGGTGTGGATGCCGGTTATCTCTGGGAAGGTCAGCTCAAGGAGCCGCTTTTCTGACTCATCCAAGAAGCAGATGCCTTTCCAATTTATAGCAATGATGAAGTGGTTCTTAGGCAAGCTGGGTCCTGAAAATACAGAAAAAAATCTTTATCAGTGCTATACAAGTCTTCTCCTATTAATTTTATATCTGTCCTCTACTCCCAGGCTCCAGGTATTACCTGAAAACTTAGTGACTTCAAAGAATCTGGAAAAAAGCAAAGGCCACTGAAAGCGAGCAAAATCTACAAGTTGCTCCTTCACAGTCTGAGAGGAGAGATGGTCCTGTGTGTATGGGGCCTGCAAGAAAAAAACACACCCAAGGTTTTCTCAGTAAAATCTGGTTTGCATGATCTGCAGACAATAAATAACAAGCCCGATCCCAGAGATCCCAACAATCCTCTGCTGTTACTGGTGTCGAGGGAACTTGGAGAAAGTAAATCAGGAATGGTCTCCAGGGACCCACATGCAGGTAAGAGTACCCACAGGCATCTGGATTCCAAATTTCCCTCAAATCCCCACTGACTTGTTCAAAGTCTAACACACCTCGGATGCCATGGAAATAATACAGGTAATTCCTTTCCAGAACAAAACCAGTATTTCATCCCATGCCCATCCTGACTTGGTTGTCAGATGGAAAATAGAGCCTAAAAAGCTACTCTATTCAGAGATTTAAATGTACTTTTTCATTCTTCCCCCTTGCTCTTCATATGGAAGTGTGAGTGGAAAGGTTTTCTGCTCCCCCAGACCTAATGAGCTATTTGGGAACTACAAACTGAGCTGGCTTTCCTTCTTCCCCTACAGACTATTCATAAATGAAAATGGAGAAAGAAGCAGAAGCTGGTGCTCAAGAGTGGTTACCCAGCAGTGCCTGACAAACCTCTTACCTTAGCATGTGCATAGGTTATAAGGCTCACCCACTTTTCCAGGGGCTTGGACTTCAGCTGTTTTACTGGGATACAGTCATGGAGCACCTTCTGCACAAGTTCATTGTGGATGGTATCTCCAAATTGGATATAACAATATTTTGCACCTATCTCCACCAAATCTTCCTCCTGAAACAATTAAACCATTAAAAGAGGCCTAGAAGGATGTCACAAAGGCTAGATGGCCTCTTTCAACCTTTGAACCATTAGGAATGGGGTTTTCTCAATTTTTGTCTGGATAACTCTTAACAGTCACCCAGCATAAGGAGGGATGAACTTCACACAATCATAACATCACAGAGATTATTAGCAAAGATATTTTAAAGTACGACCCAATTTGCCCCTTTGGACATGCCTCCAAGCTCCCACATAAACTGAAAGTTGCAGGGAAGAAAAAAATCAGTTACAACTGCCAGTGTGACAGCTGGCACAATCACCTGAACAGAGATTGTTCATTAAGAAGGGAAGGGTTATTCACATCCACTACAAACTCAGTTCATATTCCTGCTTTTTAATGTGGGAAGCATTAATACAGTTTTGTCTCTTTAGGAGGATCAGTCAGGAGACCCACCTTCTCACAGCGGTACTCCCCAAATCGAATGCCACGGATGACTTGGTGGTAAATGAGATCAGTGCTGACAGGATCCTCCCGGGAGCTGTGCCAGGGGGTGAAGATTTCCTTGCGGAAGTAGAGGCGCCAGGGTGCGTGGCGTTCATGCGTGCCCCGCTCCTTCACCAGCTGCTCGCACTGAGAGATGGCATCCAGGACGTGGTCTCGGCCCCCGCCCAGCGACCAGACCTGCCGCAAAGGGACACTGCATTTACTGGCATGCCTGCTCTGGGTCTGCCCAAAGGACTGTAAACACAAAGCTCCTGGTCTCCTGACAGCAAGAAAAACTCCAAAAAGGTAAGCAGATGAATATGCAAGTTGTATGTGTTAAGTGGATGTATTTTTACTAGTCAGCTATGGGGCAAAGGAGACCTTGCAGGGCGGCAGCAAGAATTGCTGAGTGATGAGCCAGCAGAAAGGCAGAATAGGATTACCAGGTCTTGAGATCCAGCTGGGATTCAGAACTGGTTTGGTTTCAGTGCAGGACTGGGTTGAGGGTGTTCCAGAATTCAGGAGTCCTCAGTGAGGCTGGATGCGCAGCAGCAACTCCACTGAAGGAGAAGGGAGCTTTCATTCTATTTTTCTATACTTTACCTTATCAAACACAGCAATGTAGAGCGAAAACCCAAAGACATCCTTCAGTTTGGTTTTATCTGCTATGAACTGACAGATCTCTTTGGCAGTGGAAGCAGAGTCTGCAGGGACAGTGATGCTTTGGCCATTCATCAGAGTGACATTAAACATAATGGGTTTCTTCTGCTTTGTTGCCTGTAAGTCAGAGTTAAATAAGAGAAAAAAATTATGGGCAAACCTTACTTTCTTCTGAAGAATGAAGAAGGCGTTTAGATTTAAGAGGTGCACACCCTGTACAACCTGGTCAACAATCTTTAAGTGAATCTCCAACACTCACGCCGTTTCTTCAAAGCATGGTGAGTTGTAAATGTACATTACATCCCTGGAGCAGCACTAGACTAAAGTTTTCTCCTCCTCACAGCTCAGGAGAGCTGATAATCACATAACAGTGCCAACTGATAGATTTTTCATGAGCCACATTTGTCCTGATGACTTTTGGAAACAGCCTTACGTGCATCAGTGGTGAGATGGCCTGCAGCAAGTACATTCCCAGGAAGATGTGTGTTAAGCAATAGGATCCCTGAGATTTAGGGAGGAATTGAACTGAGGTCTTTATTTGAAAGGGGGGTATGTGATTTTTAATTAGTAGGGTGACATTTAAAGGGAGTGGAGGACAATATAGCACCATCATACTCCCTTCTTCCTTTCATTTTAAAAGCATAAGCTTTGCTCAGTTCCTTCCAAAAGTGAAAGTAAGAGCTTTCCTCAGGAGGTTGTTTCTGGCCTGTGGTTCCTGTGTGGATGGAGGTATTTCCCTGCAAATCTGCTGCTGCTTACTTACTCTTCTGCATTTAGGGTAACTGAATAGCCACAAGAGCTGTATCCAAGAAACTGCCCAGACCAAGGTGGCTGGTCTTCAATCCCCTTGTGCAATTGATTTCCATGATTTGATTTAGGAATGTCTGCTATTACAGGTTACTGAACGTAGCATAACTACAAAGTAAGTAGTATACTTACAAAACCAGTACAAAATGTCCCAGATCAATATAATAAAGCCAGAAGGGAGTTGCTACCTGAAGTTCCAGCCAGCTGGGAGGTTCAGTCCGGGCCCCGTTGCTGTAGGTGCGTCTCAGACGCTCAGCACAGTAGGGAGCGTAGCCCGTGGGCCCGTGGTGGATGAAATTCAACAGGTACTACATGCACAGAGCAGGAGAAGGAGTTAGGAAACATGAATCCTCAGAAAACATTAAAAACCTTCTGCAGCTGATACACTAGATTAGAGTGATCCATTAGCTTTCAGTTCACCAAAAAATATTAAAGATTAGGGTTGGAATTAATGTCTTCAAAAAGGAGGCTTGAGACAGTTTTCACTCATTCTTCAGAACTTTCAGAACTTGTGTCACTCTATCCACCATGTTTAGCTACATGAGTAGTGAAGACTTTATTCTTATGGTTAGGTTAGAGCAACACTTAGTGTTTTCAACCCAAGAGCCTGAAGTCTTAGGACATGCTGTACAAATGGAAGAGCTGGGAAGAGGGCTAATGGCAGATTAGGTATAATGATGATTGATACTTTTAGTTTTACCAAGTTCTCTGGCAATATCAACTGAAGTCCATGATTAAGATGGGACATTTGAAGAGATGAATGGGATAAACTGGGCTACTGGAGTCTGTATGGCTCTTGGATGACAGGGACTTGTATTATGCATCTGTATTCAGTGCAAGCATGGGTCATTCACCTGGTTATTTTAATGATTAAGAACATTCCTAGAGGTACGGTATGGTCATGCTTTTCATGAATTCTGCATGGTTCCAAGTCTTTGGATGAAGACTGGTGTCAAAATATGCCTATGGCTCATGACTGATTTGTTCCAAGTAGTGTCCATTTAGCAGCATTTATGATTAGATTGATCATTTGAACTGGGGTGTTAGTAAAGCAAGGCTGAAGTTTCATGCCCGTCCATGGATCCTGTTTGCCTCTCAGATCTAGGAGGAAGCCTAATGTCAAGCTGGAGACACAGGTTGAGTTTTTATCCTGTGGTGAAGTGGATTTATCATCTATTTAAACTTGGAAATTAGTAAATAATTAAAAAGTTCAAATACCTGTTGGACTTTTTAGGGCTTAGAGATATAGGGTAATGACTGATAAAACTTGGGAGTGTGATTTTATACTGGCCTCCTGAATATATTTAATCACTAGGGTTGTAACTGGAGACATCTTTCGGTTGCCCTTTGCTGGAAAGGCAGAATTGGAGAGGTTAAAATTTGCCAGATCCCTTGCAGATTTCAGACCTAAAATGAGAGCTGTGATGAACAGCAGAATCCAGACTGTATGACGTGTATTGAAAAAAATTAAAGGTGAATGCAGCAATAATTTATTTAAATTCCAAGTTAAGCATATGAGATGAGAAAGTTTCTGCTGAAACCACAGCACCATCTGCTCTGGAAGCCAAACATTTTATGTCAGCACCAAAACATCAAAATACACAAGACACCAGCTCAGCTGAGGCATATGAGCTGCTGTAGGAAAGGTTAGCAGTGTACCTTCACAAATGTGTCTGAAGGAGGAAAGCAGCCAAGGCAAAGTGACAGAAGGATCCAGCCACGAGCGTAGCTGCTCCTGTTGCTGTTTTCAGTGAGTTGTTTGCAAATCTGGCAATAAATCTCATCTCTGTAACAAAACGTGAGAGCAACAGAAAATTCATTGTGTGAACTGTCTGTGGCTACATTTCGACTGCAAGCTTGGCAGGATTGCGGCATGATGAAGTAGATCTGAGCTAGGTTCAACCACAATAGCTAGGATAGCACCCGTAATGCACCACAGGAAATAGCTTTGTTATGGAAAAGGCTCCAGGCATGCTTAGGGCTTTTTGCCACCCCTTCTTATTCGAGCAGCTCAAGTGCAATTCCCATGCTGAATTAACTTCTGTGAGAAGCAGGGGGCTGTGAAGGAAAAACAACTGCTGGGTCATCCAGCTGTGAAATGGCTTTGCTGTCCAAGAGTCTAGATGTGTAACTTGCTCTGAGCTCTCTACAGCATGTGGGTTGTAGCTCATGACTCTTGTCTGTCTGCTTGTAGGTGGATTTGGGGATAAGGATGGGGGACACCCTGCTTAATTTTATATCTATATATTTATATATTTACATATTTACATATTTACATATTTATATAGTTTATTTATATTGATGTACAAACTTGGAGTGAATCTTGTACAGAAATGGAGAAAGGAGCGCTTCAGAATAAGCTTCTGAAAATGCAAGTTATCTGCAGCAAGGACCTTAGGGAAACAGATGCAAAAATCTGCATACAAATAAAACTGTTACTAAAAATCATCTTAAGTTTTTCTAGACTCTTGGAGCACGTCTGTCAAATCTGATGTGAGAGGACATAAGTTGGATGAGTTTTTTGTTCCCTCATAGGACATTTGATGAATCACAAACTGAGGGTATAGGTACTTAGCCTGTGGCTATTATGATATATGGATTGAATGCAATTTTTGCCAGCTGAGAATCTGCTTTAGGGAATGTCTTGACTGAAACAAAGTGACTGTGGAGAGAGGAATGCAGCACATGACTGATGTCAAGGCATGGCCTGTGTCTTTGGGCTTTGTTACAGACAAGTGCTTAGGATAAAACAAAGGAGGGGATTCATGGAGTCAGGTCAGAATCAATGAGCTTCTGCCTTATCCTCACACCATGCTTGGCCTAAGGTCCAGCCTCACACTGCCTGTGGTCAGGATTTCTCCCTAGTGTCTGATACACACAGCAGTCCAGACCTTTGACCATCTCCGATGCAGGTACATTGCTTGAGTGCTCAAAAAGAGGCTCTTGGGAAACCTTTCATCCACCTAGTAAACATTAACTCCATATTTCTTACTCCTCTGAGTGACTCTTCTCCCTCATTCTAGGGCAGTGCTCCACCTTCAAGTGTTATTGAGTCACAGCCCTGAGCTCTGCCCCTTTCCATACCTGCGGTGTATTCAGAAAGCCATACATGGAGGCAGCTGGCCTAAACTGCAACATGAAAATACCAGAAAAGGCAGTAAGGGAGTCATTCTTCATGACAGGGAAAAAAGGATGTTGGATTTCCTTGATGTAATGGGCACCTGGCTCTAGGAAGGAGGTACAAATTTCCTACCTGATGGCAGGACGCAGAATTGCATTGCCAATAATGAAGTGTACTTTTTCTAGGTTGGACATAGGTCTCTGAGAGATCGAGATGTCCTCTTGGAAAGCCTCTTCTCCACTTCGTAGCTGATCTGTCACCTGGAAGAAACAGAGTAGAACCCCAGAGTGGTCTAGAAATCTCCCCTCTTAGCAGGCAGCTCTCCCATAAATGAGAGACATTCCTTCTCTCTTTCTGGCTAAAACTCCTCCTGCTCAGGGCAGGAGAACCAGGCCATATTACCCCCCTCCCTCTCAAGGTAACCATTAAATGTGCTGTTACAGCACTATCTCTGGCTAGGAGAACTTTCTTGTTCTGTCCTGTACAGCCCTAAGCACATGGTTCTCAGTCTGCTCTGGCCTCTGGGCAAGCTGTTCCATAATGCCAACAATTCTCAGTAATAAATTTCTCCCAGTGTTGTCTGCCAGAGAACAGATGACATCAGTGCACATGGGGATCATTTCCAGAGAACACTGCACCAGGTATCCCACAAAGGGCTGCCCTGGCTTGGCAGGGGAACAAGTTCTCAGCTGGGAGGTTGCTCACATAACATCTGTCAGAAGGTGAAGACAGGGTTTCAGACAAGAAAGGGGAGCAATTTATTTCCACCCCTTACCTTCCCTGTCAGCTTGGATGACCGTTTCAGTTTCAGGGATGAAATCCCCTTAGAAATCTTGTTATCCCTTCTGCCTTCTCTCTGCAATACACATTACCATTATAGGAAATCAGTTTAATGCACAGCAAGAACGATTCATTGAGGACAGAAAGATGCTCAAGTGAAGTTGTTTTTGTTTTTTCTTCTCCTGCCAGAAAGAGCTGAGTGTCCTGCCAGAACTGCCTGGTGCCCTTTTGCACTTGGGGCATTTCAAGTATAGTAGCATGAAAGAGTTCCTTTGCTTTTCTCACTCTTAGTAGAACAGCAGAGGAACCAAGGAAAGCAAATGAAAACATAAACATCGCCTGCTTGTCTCACCATATTTGGGCTGTCATTCCTCAACTGGACCTGGTTTTTCCTGCCAAGTGTGTCATATATCTGTGTCATCACGGAGCTGCTCTTGGTGGTGGCACTCTTGGCAAACATTGCTGGCTCTGGCAGGTCCCCCATGAACCTCAGGATGATCACCCACACAGCTAGAGAAGCCTATAGTAGCAGAAAGCACAGTCAGACAGTGCCAACAGGACCAATGGCTCCATGCCATTTCTGCCTGTTTAGATTAAGAGCATTTTCTTACTTTATCCAGTCCAAATTATTAAAATTCCCATTTCCTCTGGCTGCCTACACAAAGAGTCTACTTTCATACCAAACAACAAGACAGCAACACACAACGCTTTCCTGCTAAAGGAAGAGGGTGCAGCTCTGGTGGGAAGGTCAGATTTCCTTGTGATTGCTGAGCCGTCACCATTTCCTTTACTGGCACCTTGGAAGTGTGCTGTGGTTGGAGGGAGGTGGAGAAGCCTTGGCTGAACTGCACTGTGCATTTGCTGACCTGGACAGATAAGCAGTGGAGTGGAGTCTGCCAGGACCCTTCATACCCAGAACTAGAAAGCCAAGTAATAGCAAAGTTCTTGATGCATTCTGCCAGGCTGTTTAGAATCAAGGAAAACACCCTCCTCAATCCCCCTCTGATTCAGGAGGATATTTGAGGCCTGGCCCTCCCCCTTCTGTCCTATCTCACAGACCAGCAACCGTAACAAGAGCAGAGAGATGGATAAGCTCTCATGCTTCTCCTCTCCAGTCCATTTTTGTCTGGAGAACTCAAAACACACCTCTGAGTTCCCTTTTTGGGCAAGAACAAAGGTGACCAGACATCCTGTGTTGGGCAGGTGTTTGTGTGAAGTGCCTGCCAGCAAAATGCCAAAAAATGCTGATGGGAACCACTGCTTTCAATACCATGGCTCAGGACTATCTCCTTGGCTCTGGAGTCTCTGGTTCCCAGGGCTGTGCCAGAGCCAGGACCCAAGGATGATGGGACCTGTAAAGCCAGGGCTGGGGAGAGAGCAGGTTCAACATGAACAACAAGGAGCAAGATACCAGGACGTTGTCCTTGTCATCATGGTAGAGTAGTGGGTGCCGCAGCTGTCTCCGGATATGTGTATGTGTAGAAGACCCCTGGAAATAAGTAGCTGCAAACTTGGGGAAGGTGTACTCTTCCAAACCATGTGCTTCCTCTTCTAGCTCCACACTCATGGGAACCATGTCCAGGTCCACTTCCTCCAGCTTGTTAGGCTTTGTTTCCAAGTCCTGTGTAGAACATGAGAAAGAAGCATATCTTACTGAACTCTGATATTCTTATGTTTAGTTTTGCTTTTTTTTTTCCCTTGGCCATAGGTCTTCCAGAATTTGCCTTTCCAGCTAACCCCAAAGCCATTTACAGCTGCTACCAACAGATCATTTGGACTCAGAGCTTGTCCTTCTGAGATGCATCATTCCATAAGGTCTTCCTGTCTTGGTCCTCAGCAATATTGCTGATGGAAAATCCAGGTGTTACCATTCACATCCTGTACTTATCCATACCATTCTATTCTGCCCACCTCTTCCTACAAAATTCCAACCTCCACAGCTATCAGGACAAGTATATCCCAGATTTTGCTTTCAAGAATATGGTATAACTTGGGTCATGAACTTTCAGCTTGTTTCAGGCAGAAAATCACTGAGAGGACTGTCAGCAGAGCATGAGGTTAGTGCCAAAATGCAGAGGGTTTGTTTGGCTGGTCCAAAGAAATAAATGTGAAGTTTGAAGCCATATAGTCCTTAAACTGAACATGACCAAAAACTTTTGGGAACTCACCTCTGCAAGAGATGCCTTAGTGACTGGATGAGTAATGTGGGGGATTCTTCACTGTACAGTTTATTAAACAGAACTGACCAGTGATGGAATTCCAGCAATCAGTGGGCTTACACAAGGGATAAGCATTACCAGTCTGCAGCTCTGTACCTCAAAACCCAGAGGAGCCTGTCCTTCTTGGCCTCCAATCATAGAAGGTAAAAACCCAAAAATTTTGTCCACCATTTCTTGGTCGCTGATAACATCATGATTTATTGGTTTATTGGCAAGCACATTCCTCCTTTGCCTTGCTTCTGCCTCCTCTCTCTCCTGCATTGGCAGGTGTTCCTTTAAACACAGAAACAGGCATGACTTGAACATGAACATCATGAATGAACATCATTCTGCTAGAGTGAAAGGGTATGAAGATGAAACACTTTTGCAAAGGTGTGGGACTGTGAGGTCCGGCTCTGCCAGTGCAGTGTTGAAACAGGAAGTCAGATGTGTCAAGCAGTCACAAAGACCTGGCACATCAGCAGCAGGGCCCGGCTTTTACAGCTGTCTTTATGGGCTGTTGGCCTATTGATAATGATGTGCAATTATTCAAGAATTTAATCAACAAGAGATAATACAGGAAAAACACAGAATTTCTAACAGCAGAAAATCCCACAATATTTAAAATCTTTTGTTTTGTGTCAGGAGACACAAATGTTTTGTGTCAGGAGACTTGTAATAGCATTGGGCATATTTGGCCGAAGTGCCAGCTTACGCTGCAATCAGAAATGTGTATGTGTTTGCCTTGTTATATTTTCAAAGCATCATTACAAATAGGGTTATAACTATATCTTCTCTTTCTTTAAATATAGCAGTGCTCAGAGGTTTGAGCAAGTCCACAGGTGTGAGCTGGGTAATGCTGCCCAGTGCTCCTCCACCAGCATACCTACCTTTTGTAATCCCAGAGCTTCTTCCCTTGCTTTCAATGGTCCCAGGACTTGGATGAGATCTTTCTCTTCTTTCAAGTGGATATTCCTGGCTTCCAGCTTGTTCTGTGGACAACAGGACTATTCTGTGACTGTTTGTACAACTGCTGAGCCAACTCCCTTCTGCCTTTAACAGACTGTCCACACCAGGACTTTGTCCCAGCAGAGGCTCAGTTCAAGACTTGACATTTTAGGGAACAGGCCACAGGCAGAAATCTGCAAACTGGCTTTGTCCTGTTTGTACAGCATTAGTACAGAAAGGAAATCAGGGACAGGCCTCTCATGTGCTATGGACTGCCAAGGGCTGGTAGCACCTATCAAGACACACTGCTTTGGGATTCCCTTCTGAATGGATCCCTGAGTGAAATTATCAGACCCTAATGCAGAAATTGATCTCCCCTTGCAGGACTGGCTGATACACACAGGTCTTATCTTTTCTCCCTTCTATCAAAGCCACTGCAGCTGAGTCAGAGAAGTTTTGATCCATGATAATGATCACATAAAGCAAATGTAAACAAGATCAGTTTGCTTAACACCCTGTTTTTGTACTTGGCAAGAGCTCAAAATAGAATACCCCAAAATGAATATCCACACCCAATGCTATGTTAAGGCAACACTTGCTGGTGATAAAATCTCTACTGAAATTTCATAGAAACAATGCATTCACAAGGTATCTGTGAGCATTACCTCCCTTTTTATCCTCTGGTAGGTTTGGCGAGCCAACATGCCCCTTGCATATGCCTGTATGACACACGCGGCTTTCTTCTGCTCTGCCACCTTCTGACGCACCAGATAACCGCGGCACATGGCCTGGAAGCCGATGATCCGAGCGCGGGTGGCCTCGTACCGCTGAGCCAGCTGCCGGCCGCGGTACAGGGCCTGCAGGCGCCCGAAGCCCAGCAGCACCTGTGCGTGGTGCAGAAGGAAGAAGCCATTATGGTTCCAGACCATCGAGACACCTTGGGATGTAAGTTGGGATGAGTAGAAGACACCGAAATTCGGTAGCTGGATAAAGACACTGGAAGTGGCTAATGTAATATTACCCTTTATGCTTTGTTTTCTACCAGTAATAGGCCTTTAAAACTAGTATACAGAGTTATTTGGGGGATCTGTTCTAGGGAGTGGCTCCACAAAGTGACAATGGTAGCCTGGGATTACAACAAGAGAAGAAACAGAACAGAAATGAAGCCAAGTGAATGGAAACAATCGATCAGACAGGAATTGCATCACTGATGCAGAATATAGAATGTTTCAGACTGAAACTGGCAGTTTCTCCTCCTGCCCATCTCAAATGGGATGTATGGGATATAATAATAATAACAATCCCTGCCACACAAATACACAATATGTGAGCACCCCCAGTTTTCCTCGCCCACAAAATGCACCATCTATAGAAGATCAGCCAATATTTTTCACACAGAATCACAGAGAATAATCAAGGTTGGAAGAGAATTCAAAATTATCTAGTCTAATTGTCAACCCAGCACCACCATAACTACCCCTAAACCATAGCCACAGGTGCCACATTCAGATGCCTCTTCAACACATCCCAAGATGGTGACTCCACCACCACCCTGGGCAACTTATTCCAGTGCCTGACCATTCTTTCAGTGAAATTTTTTTTCCTAATATCTAATCTGAATCTGAACCTCCCCTGGCAAAAATTTTAATAATGTGAGATTGATATAATGACTTTTATGGTAATTTTTTACAGATTCCCAGTTTTCCTGCAGCAGTTGTGGAAGACACTTTGCTCATAGCATGGTGATGATGCACAAAGGCTAGGCTTGTGTTTCTGACTATAAGAAGTGTGGGACCACTTATATGTCAGGTATCTGGAGCCAGGCCTGCTGAAGGTGAGTTGGCTTCCTATTTCACCAAAAAGCAGAAATGTCACAGATTCAGCAAGCTCTAAGAGGTCCCAGAGCCCTCCTTGGACTTTACACTCTCCTTTACACCCTGTCATCTTGTCTATTCTCCCTTCAGTTGAGAATATCTTAATTCCTAATACTCCACTCAGTCTGGCAGGGCACAATATATAAACACACACACACAAATATATATTTATTGATACACCTTCATCTTACCATTCTGAATTCCTTCCGGCAGCAGTAGCCTCTCCAGGCTGACTGAATGGCTACAGCAGACATCCTCTGTTTCAGGAACTGCTTCCTAAGCAGACAGACATGTGAGGTGACAAACAATAGGTTATCTCTGTTGCTTCTTATGATAGTAGTAGAGAATAAGGTGGCTTTTTTTTCCCCTTTTATGGGATGTCCACAGTCTGATGTCAGCCTTTTTGCTGCAAAAATACTCGTAGCAACTACAGACCAAATTAATTGCTGTGGTCAGAGAGCTCTGTAAGAACTGAAAACCCCTCACATGAAGACTGGACAAGTTAACTTTCCCATCTAGTAACCTCTTTCTCCCCAGTGTTTTGCTGCCAGGATGAGGAGCCCATCTGAGCAAGATGAACTTCCCATGGTACAAACTGTCACACTGCAACTGAAAAAGCAGCACATAGCTCTGATGGGTTAAAAGTAAAAGCAAGGTGAGGCTTTTGGTTTGGATACTCTGTTGGATAGCAGGCAGAGTCTGAAAAAAAAAAAGTTTTGGGGCATTTGTATAATATTTTTTAGTTCTTCCTTCACTATGGTCAAGAATATTTCTAAACCAAACCAAGACTCAGTCCTATATCATGGTTCTGATTGAGAAGATACAAGATCCATGAGTACAAATCATGATGTAAAGCATTTAATGAGGACAAACATTTATTTGACAGTGACGAAATTTCACTTCTGAAGATATTTCAAACTAAACCAGACAATGCAAGAATTAGGCATCTTTGGCAAAGAGAAGGACTAGTTAGTTTCTTATCAACGTCTTGTATCAAAGAAGCATCCTAAATAAGAGTATTCTTGTAGCTCTGAGAAGGACACACATTCCATGGGGATTTCCTGCTTTCCAGATGTCTACTGTTTACTAAAAATATTAAGAGCAAGTCCTCCTTTCAAATCTTCCTTTTCATACGTGCCACAGCCCTGCATTTTAAAAAGCATCACGAAAATAACAAAACTGAGCCAAAATAAATCACTGTGCATTGTTATATGATGAGCATGAAATTTAGGGCTGGTGGAAGGTATAGACTGATACATTTCATACTCAAAAATGCTGCACAGAGTGTGTTAAGCTGCACCACAAAGACTAACTACTTCAAAATAAAGGAGATACCCTTCTGTAAGACCACTGACCTGTCCTTCAATCCTCTCATCACCTTCTGGATAAGAAGAACCTTATCTGTGAGTACATTTTGGCGTTGCAGCTCCAATACAGTGTCATGATGATCCTGTTAAAATAAAGTGTGGATATGCCAGCTTAGCAGACACACCTACAACCTCTGGAAATGGTTGAAATGATCTGAAAGAGACCCAAAATCAGCATGATGTAGCAGAATGTGACTAAAATGCATTTATGGGACTGCAGTAGGAAGAGTGCACACCACCTGACCAGACTTGGTCTAGCTATAGCCATAAACAAGCAAGAATTTGCCTGCAGCAAGACTGTTTTCAGCTGGGAGTATGCTACAGGCAAGGTGGCCCTCTGCAACAGTGCACTGGTATCCTGTTCTTTTTTATGCTCCAGTACATTGCACCGTGCTGTTTCAGCTGCAGCACTGTAGCACAGAAACAGGATCAGCCTCTCCTACACCAAGCCCTCTCCATTGAATTATTTGGCTTTCAAGAACAAAGATCCACCCTCAGATTCAAGAGAGAGTTTGTAAGACAACCCAGTCCTCCTTGGTCACCACTCTTGCACAAGCAGGCCAAGCTGTACTGTGAAGCATCCAGTTTTTCATGAGAAAGGACAATAGACTTTCCTTTTTACTTACTTTAAGGAAAATCTTGGTCCTTCCAACTTGCCAGCTTTCATCCTTGCCCAGCACTGCTTCGGAGATGCTGATGCAGCTCTGTCGAGTATCATTCTTCAGCTGATGTGCAAAAGCATCATGATGTTAGGGCTTGGCTGTGAAACACAGCAGCTGTACTATGCAAGGATCTACTGCCCTGCATTCCAAAGGGTGAAGAACAGAAACAGATGAGGTCTTGCAGACCTCAGGGCTGACAGTACAATAAATGAAAGTGGTTCAGCTCAAATGGTCAGGAAGAGGAGGAATGTGATTGCATGACCAAACATTCCAGAGTCAAGGTGTGAGGAGGAGGTCAGAGACCTGAGAAATGTGTGATCACAGAAAAAAAACATCTGAGGGCAATAGGAATGGGGATGTTACCCTGCCTGGGATGTCTGTGTGGAGCAGGCCAAGGACAACTGGACCTCAAAGCAACTCTGCATTTTCAGCTAAGGTCAAAGGGAGTATTTAACTATTTAGCTATAATTACTGTGATAACAGTTCCTGTGATGACATCTCCTGTGCTGACAGCTCTCTCAACTCTGCCAGGAGCAATTCACGAACTTTCTGACATGGGAAAGACTAAAGCCTCATAAGGAAAAGTTAGATTAGCCTTAAACCATGTTTTTTCTTACACACCTGTTGTCGAAGAGACCATGGCAGAAGAACTCTGTATCTCTCAAAGAACTCCTCAAAGCTGTAGCGAATTGGGTACCCAGCTTTCCTGATCTGAATGGTCTCCATCATCCCCGAATATCGCAGCTGTTTGATACACAGTTCCCGATCAAACAACTGAAAGGGAAAGCAGACAAGGAGGAGACAGCACTGAAAAAAGGTACATGTGCAGTATCCCTCAGAACATGTCTATTAATCTCCAGCCTCAGAGGGCCTGCAAAATGGCCTACTGTGCTTTTTTAAATTGTATTTTTCTTCAGAGCACTAAATTAATTCATTACAAGCATAAACAAGTCACCCCAAAGGGTATTCAATTTTGTGTATGTCAGCAGTAGAAACAGTCTTTTAACTTCAGTCTGGCTACCATTTTTCATTCTAGAACTGCAATTCCAGATGAACAGTGAATTGATCATATAATTTTGCAGGTGTGAATAGATGCATTAGCATCTTAGGCCTTTGGGCATACCATGCAAAGCACAGCAGGCACACTGCTCTTTTCTTATTGTTTAATCTTATCTGAGATTAAAAATTGGCTCACTAAGCCACATGCAATGCTTCAAAAATTTTTAAATCACTTGACCAACACCATACAAGGTTTTAGAGTAGAACTGGGTTGAAATTCCCCGAATTCCAGCCATGCGTCCTAATGACAAACTGACTCCTCCTGGTATGTCAGATTAATCCAAATCACCCCTTTCACAAACTCCCACAGCTCTCCTATTCTTTCTCAGGCTATTTCATAGTATGATCATTGTTGAGCCTAATGTTTTTTGTTTATTCCTCTGTTGTGGGCGACAGACTTTTCAGTTTTGTCTTTACTGAAAAGGCATCTGTAACTCCACTCAGGATTACACCTGTGTGCTTTTTTGCTGTCCATTACTCTATGGTGCTTTTCTGAGATGCATTTGTAAATCAACAATGCTATATCCTCCTACTATTTTTATTGCAGGAATACCCTGTACTCCAGCTCTTCTTGGATGCAGCCAAGTACAGCTGTAAAATGTTACACAGCAACTGAGGGCCTTTCCTCATTACAAACTTTACCAAAGGCAAGAGTTCATATTGTTAGAACATTACCAGTGGTTTCTTGTAGTCATTTGGCTTGATGCAGCGGATGAAGTATGGCTGGCACTGCTCAAGGATTTTCATTAATTTTTCCAGGGATTGCTTGAACTGTCCTCCCAGTGTCGAGAGCCGCTTGGTGGTATCCAAGCCCTGGGAAGAGAAAGCACATGCTGACTGCAACATCATTCACTCTCAGAGGCCAATTAATAAACCTCTGTATTTTTGTACAGTGTATCAGTATCACACAACCACCAGAAAAAAAATTATTTACCTGCATGGGAGCTACATTGGCCATCTGCACGTTACTAATTTGCGTTAATTCTTGTAAAGAAACCCCCCACTAAGTGCTTTCACCTACTTGGGCACTAAGTTCTAGCAGTAGGGGTGGCTGTGGTGGAAGTAATTCCACCCACAGGAGCCCACAATGCACCTGTCTCTTCCAACCAAGGCTATGTTTAGTGCTGGGCCTGGGTGCCAAGCTGTGGTTCCTGGAGTGAGCCTGAAAGCTTGGTGAGAAACAGCCACTCCCAAAGCAGGAATAAACTCCAGGCCAGATATTTTGCTGCCATCATAGCTAGGAATGCTAAAGGTCCAGAACAGCCCATTCCTTAGGGATTAGGATGACTGATCACCTTGCTCATTAATACTACAGTAAGCAGTGAAAAGGCAAACTTTTACTGGAGTATAAGGTATGAGGTACTCCAGACTTCCCCAGCCTCTCTGACAGCACAGTTCCACCTGTCTTTTTCACACAAATCATCACATTAGGCCTAAGTTTCTACATCCCAATATGGGCACATTAAATTACAGTGACAACAGTACAAATTTCAAGTAACAAAAGGACTCCACTGGCCTTTTACATACAGGCAATGAGCTGATCATTGCAGCACAACATGGCTGGTTTGCTTGTTAGTTTGGGGGCTTTGGTCTGTTGTGGGGTTGTTGGAATTTTTTCAATGAAAATAATTTAAAGTCCAGTGGCTCCCCCTCACTTCCATGATCTTTAGGGTACCTTATCCTGCTGTTCTTACATCTAAAGTGCCCTTTTGAATATTCAGATTTCCACCCTCTGCTTTAGCTACAGGGCAAGGCTGCCCTCCAGTGATCAATCATTCGTGTCTTTGGAAAACAGCTCCTGGGAATGTCTCATTGCAGCTCTGATGCATCTTAGAGCTAGCAAGCGCCTGAAGTGAGTATAATAACAACGTATAGATATTTTAGCTGTAAGTGATTTTCATTCTCAGACCTTAGAGGTCTTTCTGCTGTACCATCAGTGGGATGGCCACAGGAGGCCGAAGCCCATGCCCTCATGATTTCACATATGCAACACTGTTAAAGCTGAATTTGTTGTTGAGTTAATGGAGACTTTTCTGTTGTGTTGTGTCAGGAAAGGAACTCTGAGACCTCAGGACAAAAAGTGTTTTCTGGCACATCATTATTCTTTTCTGTAGCCTGCTTCTTAGGCTTCCCAATGGTGGTCCCATTTATTTGAACATCAACAGCTAATACCTGTGCATTTTGACATGGGGCAGCCCACATTTGGTACTTCCTTTCTTGACATGCTGCTGTACTTTTTTTTCAATAACACAGCCTTATTTATAGGGACAAGACCTGTTAGAGCATTAGAGCAATGTAAATACACCTGATATTTAATCTGGAGGTATTAATAGCATTTAAGAGATGCTAAGCCAGTTATCTGTTACTGCTCATACCACTTCTGACATTCTTTGTCCCCAGGATGTTTACCTGTCCATGGCCAGGTGTTCGGGACAGCAGAAAGCCACACTGGGACAAAGAGGAAGAAAGGACAAGATCAGAAAACGATGCCAGAAGAATAGACAGATAACAGGTAAGATACCAAGTTGATTGTTCTGTATCCTGACAGGAAAACTCAAAAATGTAAACAAGCAAAAGCAAAAGTACCTTTACATACTGGTGACACTACATAGCTAAATATTCAGAAATCTAGGTATGTGGAAGTTGGAGCAGGACAGAGAACCTGAACTGTGCCCCACACTGTTTTCTAGTCCACTGCACTTCACACCCTTATTTTTACTAGGCACAGACACAACAGGCACAGTGGAGTATGTGATAATGACCCAGTATGAACTTTGTCACATAGCAATGTCCAGTCGATGACTGTATGCGGGGAGGCATCACAACTTGTGGTTCAGAAACAGCCTGCAGGCATGGCTGCACAGGTGTCCCAGTACAGACCTGGGAGACAGGGCTGACACTGCATTTGTTTACAGCATGAACACCAGACCCTGCCTTTTCTTGCAGCCCCCTTGGCAGAAACAATTTGAATTGAAAGAGATAGGGATTTGCAGAGACAGTGCAAAAGAAAGAGATCAAAAACAGCCAGAGCTTTATGGAAGGCAGGAGAAATTACTTGTTTCTGCAAGACAGTGCCAGTAAGCCAACCTTGTAGACCTGGTCAGATCCAAGATGCCGAATGGTCCCACGTCCTAGACTAGGTGGGGTTGTTTCCACCTGGAAAATCTCTCTCAGGAATTTGTTTTTGGAGGAATGGACCACTTGCATTACATTAGCACTCAGTGTGTCACGGTTTTTCTCCAGGAAATCTATAGGATGGAAACAAAATTAGCCTGTCATCTCTGCAGCCTGCTGGCTCTAGTACCACTGTCTACCTAAAATCCACTTAATTTACAGTAACATGCTGATTGGTTTAGAGTAATCCTTCTGACCTCCTGATCAACTTCAGATCAACAGTACCCTGGCAAGCCACATATCCAGGTCATGCATCCATCATGCATCCAGGGGAGGTCATGCCCTTCCCTTCACCCTCTGTATCCAGCAGAGACAGGCTCACCTTTTGATTCGTAAAAGACAACCCCAGCAAAGTGGTTGATGCCAAACTTGGTATCATGAACACTCTTAGGTGGGATGTAGACTTTACTTTTACCATGGAGGGAATTGATTTTGACAAGCATGGTGGCATCTGTGCCCTAGAAACAAATATAGGTAAAAAAGGATGGTTAAGCAGATTGTCCCTAGCACTGGCCTGTGCTCAGCAAACAAACAGAAGTGGTGCTTAGAGATAACAAAAGCTCAAATTCTTTCCTTATGTGTGTAGTAGATCTGGAGAAAGGTAGTGCCAAAAGTATCTTCCCTTTTCCACAGACCCCTGTCTTAAGCATCAGGACAGAACACACCATCAAGCACAGGGCCTGGTGTTCTAGGGCTGTACACAAGCCCCCATAACATTACTAACATCACCAGGCTGGCTGAGAATTTACCAGATCTTTGGATGTCACAAGCAAAGCCCCCCACCAACCTTCTCATGCTCTCCTACCCAGGAAGCTGTAAGGGATGCCTCCTCCTTACAAGGTGCCAGGCACCAGGAAGGCACCAGGAAGAGCACATTCCAGCAGAGTGAAGCAGTTGTGTACTGAGCTAATTTGAAAGAAACATCGATGGGGAGAAGATATTTCCTCTCCTAACATATCTAAAAGCCACTTTTGCACGCTTGTGTATACACCCAAAACTTTGCACACTGTGAGCTGTGTGCAAAGCCAGGCATTACAAGTGAAACCAGAAATTTACCTTGGGGAACCTGCTCTCTTCATCAATGAGGGAGATGATATTCATGGGCTTGAGTGCAATGACTTCCAGAGTCTGGTGATTATCAGTGAAGTCAATGTTGTTCCAGGCAATGTGCTCTGCAAGGTATTCCTCTTGCTCCAGCTTGAAGACATGGTGCACAAAGAACTGCTGAAGGTGTTCATTTGCAATGTTGATGCACAGCTGCTCAAAGCTGGGGAAGAACAAGATGAAAGCCCATGGTCATCCTTGGCCAGTGCTGCACTGGTCTCTGCTATTTGTTTAGCCTCTGCATTAAAGGCATATCCAGATACACCACTGCCATATTCCACAGTGCTGGTGACCACCATCACTGCACGTTGCCAACCTCAGCAATACAAGGGAGGCATTTTCTGCTGTGGCAAAGACCAGCAGCAATGAGCCAGCTGATGACAGAATGTTGCTGAGTAGGCAAAAAAAGATCTTTTATGTGTTTCAAGATCTTTTATGGAGTTTCAAGAAACTCCAGAGATAAAGGGGAACATGTAACTGTGAAAACCACTTGACTTATGAGCATGTGACATGTTTCTGCTTGCACTGGCACTACCACTTCTTTTGTTATTTACTCCTTTATGCTGCACCTGAGTATCATTACCTCGTACTTGCTGTGCCACACTGTGTGCCTCTGGGGTGCTCACCACAGTGAGGACCCATGGGGACTGCAGATCTTGGGAACAACACAAAATAACAGGAGAGAACACAGAAGACAGACTGTAGAGATCCTAGACTCTGTTCCAAAAGTCACTGAGGAATATTATCTGGCTGAAGGCAAGAGGCATCAGTTGAAATGAATTGCAAAAGATTGCAGAGTGTGTGCTGATGGTTTGTGGAGAACTGATGGTACCTGACAACTGGGAGAGCTGCTACCCCCCCACCCCACCCCAGAGAGAAGGGCAAACATAAATGTTGCTTCGGGAATGGAAACACCAGTGGAAGAGACAGCAGTTACATGCAGTGACACAATGGGGTGCTGACCAGGGACTTTGCTGACCTGCCCTTAGGAGTAGAAAAATGAAGCAGTCAAAAAAACCAACAAAAAACCACAAAAACACACAAATAACCAAAAAGCCCCAAACAAAACCCACAAACAAACAAGCAAAAACAAACAAAAATCAAAACCACCACCAAGAACAACAAAAACCCAAACAAACAAAAAAACCTAAAATGATGGGAGAACACTGAGAAAGATGTAAGCATGAGCTGAAATGGGGAACACAACACAGTCTCCTTTGTACTACATGCCACATGTATCCCAAGAGATACTGTAAAATGCTATGGAACAGGAAAGTTTGGTACAGAGACACAGGGATATACTACATCCTCACATAGTGGCTGCCTGCCACAGTGTCTCCATAACCATCTCCCCATAGAAAATTGCTCAGGTTCTGGAACAGATATGAGCAATGGCTGTACTAAAATGAAGGCTGGGGAAGGAGGAAGAAATATGATCAAGACTGAAGAAAAATGGAATCTGCATGATTATAATTGGGAAAATCCAGTAATTAAGTTTTCACCATTTTTGTGAGAATCAGGATGATGATGAATGAGCATGTGTCTCTTTGTTTTTTCATTCTTTCCCTTTACATCAGCTGCTTTTCAGCTTCCTATTGCATTGCATCTGGAGTTTCCTACCTGTTGTTGCTGAAGTTTTCAAACCCAAAAATGTCCAGCAGTCCAATGGATTGATGTCTGTCTTTAAGCTTCTGAGAAGCTGGGTTGAAAATGGCTGAGTTGATTTTGTTCACGATCCACAAGAAAATCCGTCCATATATACCCTGAGAAAAAAAAATGAAAGAGGAGTTAGAGCCCATCATTAGAGACTTTGGATGTAACTTGCTGCTTGCTATTGTGCTGTCAAGCTATGCCTGAGAACTGCAAGGGCCTGGAGCCCTCTGGGGCAATGTTTATCACACAAGGCTCCTCAGCCAGGAAGGCTGAAAGCACCCCCAGTCTTCAAATAGGAAAGCTGTGAGCACCCATACCTTCACAAAGGCATCCCTCCCATTGGCAGCTTGAACCACATTCAGAGGCCTGGACACACTTTCTCCTCGGACAATGATGGAGAGGTTTGTGAGGCTGTTCTGGAGTTCACTGGAGTCCACCTGGAGAAAGAGTCATGGCAACCTGGTCATTCCAGGTGGATAAAGGAGATCCAGCAAAGTTTGTATCAGGAGGAGGACTACGACAAACTGCTTGTCTAGCAGCATCCACTGGCAGCTTGCTGTCCCATTTAAAGGTCTCCCAGCTTGGAGAAACATCTGCAACAGCATGACTGGAGTGTCAGCAGGACAGAGGTGACATGCCTGTTGAATGTTCATTCCTACATAAACTCCAGAGACGTGCTCCACCAGTGTGCTCATGGAACAAGGGAGAAGGAAGAATCAGCGGGAGAAGGTGAGAGTCCATTACCTCGAGCAATTTGGTGGCGATGGAGAAGTGTGGTGAGTCTATCACATCAGAGCAGTCCAGGTTGTCATACACGGCCGCTGCAAGGAAGAAACAGCCTCAGGGGGAGCCATCACTGTTGTTAATGTAGCTGTATTTCTGTGACCCCATAGTGCTGGGAATGTGGCAAGGTACTCAGTTCTCATTTGAAACTGACTGATTTTACCAAGGAGGGTCCTGATTTCACCCCGATCCTGGGATCTACTGGGCTCTCTCATGTCTAGAACATCAGACTAAAAACAGCAGCCAAACTGACAAGGTTATTCATCTAAAACAGTAACTACTGGGGATCTGGGGAAGTGATACCTGACTCCAGAAAATGTGTTTCTGGAATATTTTTTCCTGTGTATCTGGCTTGTGGGAAATTTAGACAACAAAGAGGAATAAAATAGATCCCTAATTTTAGTAGTCAGCATTCATCCAAAGAATCCAGCTGGCATCTCTGTATTGGGCCTGCTGTATCAGAAAGCGAGGAGTTCTTTTCTAAAATGTGAAAGCTTCTGGCATGTGCTGGTGGTTCACACTGTCACACTGTGCCTGTCCATACCAGAAGTGCACCTATACAGGTGAGTGTTCAGCAGACTGAAGCAGGAGGATGACTGCTATTATCTCCAAGGCAAACATCACTCCTGTGTCCTCTGGCCTGTGTACAACAACAATCAGAAAATGTAACATGGCATTATACTCTGTTGTTTCAGTTTTTGTGATAAGGGCCTATTTACAACCATGGAGACCTGACAATGTGAGAAAATAATAATAAGATGCTGTTTTTCAAAATGCATGGCAGTGGAGTCACAAATCAAAATTTCATGGTGCTTATCTGCCTGCCCTTCCAACCCTGTTCACCTGTTAATACAGGTCAGAGCAGCACAACCTAATCTGTGCAGGTGGAAGCAGGAAGCACTCAAGGGAAGTACCTTTACCATTGAGTCTGAGGAAAGGTAAGCACAGGCAATGCTGAATTTACCTTGGAACTCTACATTCCCTAGGTGCAGGATCGCAGCCAGCAGCTTGCTGATGTCCCAGTGCTCAGAGTCTGAGAACATGAGGATCTTCATCGCCGAGCGGATGTGGGCATAATCCTTGGCGTCATTCCGGCCGTCGCAGGACATGCAGTTACCCTGCAAGCACCACACCAACAGGTAAGCAAAATCCTCCTGCTACCCAGACAAGGAAGAAAGCACGTGCAGACTGACAAGCCTTTGCACACAAGGTGGCTATCCTGTGAGTCCACAAGGATGCGAGGTAAAAACCTATTTAGACATTCTATATCCTCTTCCCGTGATTGTATCTTCCTTCATATTTTCTCTCAAAAAGAACACATTAACAGAGGGCTCAGTAATGCATTTCTCCAGGGCTAGACTGAATACTGGAGAAGCCAAAAGGAAAAGCTGATGGGAAGGCTGCTCTGGAGCATAGAAGGACAGGAAGCTTTGACAAGGTTACCTACATCTACAAGGCCATGCCTGTTTCTTTGGTGTCCTCTCTCTGCCTTGTCAATGGAAAATTAAGAGCCCTTATCCCAAACCAAAGCAAGTCAGGTTGGATAAGTACTAGAAGGCAGATCTCAAAATAAAAATATTAGGTCCTAGTAGAAGGCAAATGGAAGCATCCAAGGCAGCATCAGAAGCACCTTCATCAAAGCCTGCACAGCAGGTCCTAGGATGCTGCTCCTGATAGGAAATATTTTCAGCCATAATGGAGATGGGGAAATGCCTTTTTGACCCTTGCCATTTCTGACAATATAGTGTGATGATTACAAAAATGAAATATTCCTAGACATTTCAGTTTACAGCATGTAAACATGCCAGCTTGTACCAACAGCTGACCTTTACAAAATCATGGATATATTCTGCTTTAAACCAATCCTTCTATTACAGTATCACACTGCCCTACTGCTGACCCAGGGGCCTTTTTATGGAATGGCCAATGGGTTAATTGCACTAATTGCACTCATCAGCTTTGCTGCAAGATCATTGCCATTTTGAAAACATTAAATTTGAAAAAATCTCCACAACTTTAATGGTTTTGCTTTTGAGACTCCAGAAACAGACTTGTTTTCATTTCCTAGAAATTAGATGCCCAGCTCCAGCTAATTTCACTAGAGGCAGGACTTAAACACGTTCTTTCCACAGCTATAGAACAGCCCAAATCTAACCAGCTGGCATATTTAATACAAGGTATATACACAGGCTAAAGGATAGGATTTTCATCATGGCTTTCATGTCCTAAACCACTCAATTAACTATTTTCAAAAACCTCACCTATGAAGATCCCACTTCTGCCACAATGGCATCATAACCCATGGTCATTAGCATCAATTGTGGGAGGTTACACTGAATGCCAGCTGCCTGCATTATGTATATAAGATTTATTAGATATAAGGACTAGGATTCTTATTAGTTTTCCTCTAAGGAAGGTTCCTCTAAGGTATATGTGATTACCATTCTCCCTGGCATGAGATCCCTTGCATTCCTTTGCAATATGAGTGTCTGTGCAAGTGGGGGATGTTGCCCACATTCTGTTTTGAGATGTCCTTTATGTTTCTTAAGTCTGACTTTGACAGAAAGCTTTGGCCTGCCACAGGCTGCTTCCCACTGGTGGACAATACAGTAAGTGTCTGAAACTGATGCTCACAGCACTTCTGGTGTTACTGCTTCTGGTACTCTAAGGGAAGGACTTAGGACTCATATTTGGTAACTACCATCTGCAGCTCCAAGTGATTGTAACTGCTCATTGAAGAAGCAAATGGCAGAGGGATAATAGAGAATAAAGCAGAGATTATTACCATAGTGAGATAAGTGTACTCTGAAGCAGTGCCCAGATTCAGCATCTTTTTCTGCTCTGTATTCATCCCCATTAGCATGCAATAGAAGATGTGATAGTTCCTCTCCTCTGGAGCCTAAAAATAAAAGAAATAGGCCAATGGACAGCCTTGTCAGGATAAGCTTCTAACACAAGAACAGGCAGGATGTACACCTGCCAGTGCCCTCACCTGCCGGCAAACCCGCGACTTCTCCAGGAGAAACTGTTCTATCCGGGCGCCTTCTATCACACCATTTTGGTTGAAGTGAATATCAATGTATTTCCCAAAGCGGCTTGAATTGTCATTTCGAATTGTCTTGGCATTTCCAAAAGCTGATGGGCAAGGGACAGAGATAGTGTCTGTATTACTGCAGTTCATAAACATCAAGCCTATTTTTTTCCCCTTCTTCTTTGCTGCTAGTATTTTACACGTTGTGTTCCAAATGACAGTGCTGAGAAGCGCTGGAGAATGTCTTGTCTCAGTCTGCCTCCTGAAGAGAGGGGCAGGCATACTCTGTACCCAGATAATTGGGTGCTAAAAGACATATTAAAATGATCCAAATGTGGCCTGTATCTGGCCAGCCAAGAGATCTGGGCAAGTCTGAAGACCTCCAGAAGGATTTACTGGGAACATGTTGATCCCTGTACAGAGAAAGATGGGTGTCTCAGGGAGCTCCCCTACAGATACATCTATGCTTGGCCAGTCACTTTGTCACTGTCTAGGGCAAATGCCAACTAGAGGGCTTTGCCTTGGGCTCTGCAGTCCCGAGGACTCTTGTGCTCCTGGCAGTTCCAGGGTGTATACTACAGTGGCAACTCCTCCTACAGCGTGAGACCAAAGCTGCTGTGGATTGCATGGGAATATGGTAGAAAAGTATAGAGAACATCTGCAGTGCATCACCAGTGTTTCAGGGGGGTTACCAGTGAAGCAGATAAAATGGTTCAATTATCTGTTTCTGATTCATTTTATCCTGAGATAAATGTGGTAAATCAGCCATGTCTGCTAAGTAACCCACCTTCCAGAATAGGGTTGGCCTCTAGGATTTGCTGCTCTATCCAGGAATGCTGGCCACTTACAGCTGCCAAAAACTGTAGTATTAGCTTTGTACTTTCAGTTTTACCAGCTCCAGATTCTCCACTGCAGTAAGAAAAAAAGGTCATTACAGGCTTCTTTTCTTTTTTTGGCAACGTGGCAGACCAAGTTAAAAAAAACAATCCCACTTAAGTTTACCCTGTGAATGGCAGATCAGACTGTCTTTCACAGAGGGCTGGAAAATTTGAGTCTTTCAGCATCTTATCTGCTCAAATTTAAGTTGTTTTTCAGACTTAGGCTGAGAACTAAATTCTCCCACCAATTAAAAACAAGCAAATCCATGGAAGACATTCTGTACCTGTGCAAATTAAATGACCACTTGCTTTTCTTCTTTATTGCATTACCAGGTTGTCAATGCTAGAGTTAGCACATCAACTGAGTTGAGTCAGCTGTAATCAGATACTATTGCAATGAGACTATCTGGTTCTTCACATTGATGACAAACAGAAAATTGATTCTTTATAGGACGAAGAAAGCGTCCATCCATCTCTGGCTTAGCAGAGGTTATTTCTCTTTCTAGCCTTGGAAGCTACATGTAGTGTAAATATCTTGTCTCCAAGGTAAAACATAGCCCTATATCACACACACTCAGGTGTTATGTTGTAATATACAACCACATTCAGAGATTCTGGGGGAAAACAATGGACTTCCGAAATGGAAATCCTTTACTTATGTTTTACCTTTTGCAGCCCTAACTGAAAATAAAGGAGCAGGGAAGAAAATATTTCCTTCCTGTTGTCTCTGGTTTTATCTGTGCCCTTCCATTTGGAAGGTCTCCTGTGTCCACAAGGTGCCCCAAACCACGCCAGACTTGGTTTCTGCTATTTGTCCTCTCCAAGTCCATTCACCTGATCACACAGCACTGATCTCTCTTATTCCTCTTCATATTGAAGTAACAGTTATCTGCAATGGCAAAGACATGAGGTGGAAGCTCTCCAATCCTCTTGTTACAGTACAGTCTGATCTGATCCACCGTGTAGAGGGGCAGCAGCTGGTATGGATTCACTGCTACAAGGATTGATCCTGTGTAAGTCTGGAAAACAGTTGTGAGCATTATCACTACAGCAAACCTGCAAACAAGAATACAACCAAAGCCACTTGCAGAATAAATCTAAACAGAGGCAGGAGGGAAGCCTGGGAGATCATAGCAGCACTTGGGTGAGGCTGGGAGCCCTGTTCCTCACTATCAGCTGCTGTTAAACATTCCAGCATAAGAAGGGGTTTGCCCAAGGAAGAATGCTAGGTGTAATCTCCTTGCTAAATGACAGCTCAGTTCTCTGTCTCAAGCTGAAGTACATGGAAATCCAATTTGACCTGGCACTTTGGTGTTATCATAACGTGTCTTGCAGTGTTTTGTTAAGCTGCTTTTGTATTCTAGTGCAGATGTAGCTGAACTTTGCTAATGGGCCAAGTTATTGTTGTGCTATTCATACAGTGATTTAGAAACATTTGTATACAGCACCACCAGTGAAATGAAGGAGGCTGTTGAAGGCTGTGGAGATGCAAGGCAATAATATTGTTCAAAAACTACATGAAACAACTGCAGGCTGCTAGAGTTTAATATAACAGGTCTATACACACACACCTTGTTAGTTACAACTGTAGGATCTATAAAATCAGTCCCTTTTTACACTAAATATCATCACACCTGTGTTGTAAGAGGCAGCTTCTCTCCAGTACCGTATATAATATGGGAGGCAAAGCATGGGAAAACCTGAATATTAATTATAATATTACAAACTGGAAACTAAGGAAAAAAGAAAATAAAAAATGCCAAATTTCCCAGTTACAGATAAAACCTGCATTAGACAAAATATCCAGGTTTATTCACTAGCCATCCTATTACATCAAAATCAAGTAAATGTTGGCTTGGACTGGGGGACAGTTGGAATCATGTCACTGCATACTAGTTAGGCTGATCCTGCAGGTAATAGCAGCACTAAGCTGTAACATGGGCTGGATTTAGTTCACTGTCAGTGGCTGGTGGCAATGATCACTCCAGGAGAAAGTAAGTGGAGTCATTACCTGTGCCAGCACTGACTGAGGGGCTGCTGATAGCTCTCTTCTTCACACCCAAAGTACTTGAGTGAAAGAAGAGAAAAACTGTGTGGTGTCTCCTTGGCACCCTCAGTCATTAAAGAAGTCAGAGGGCCCCATGTGTGAGAGGCTCACAGGCTGCTCAAGCCACTTGCTAAAGTGGAGGCTGTTCCTGGAAGTGACCTGGAAGTGACCTGGCTGTTCCTGGGAGTGGCTGTGGCACTCACATAGATTTTGTGCTCCTGATGTCGGATGAGGAGGTTGTGCACCATGCCAGCTTCATGGAGATCCCCGAGGCGGATCATGTCCTCTACCCCCTGGACAGAGGAAGGGTGCATCAGGCGCACCATGTGCATATTCCGAGCCGTGATCCAGTGCTCCTGACAAAGGCAAGGCACAGACTTTAACGTGTGGTGTTGTGGCTCAGAGGCAAACAAAGGAGAGCTGGGTTAGACTAGAGTGAGCTTCAGCATAATACATGCTCAAGCAAGCATGTTCTAGCACACAGGTGACTGGCCTACAGGAATTAACTGGTTTGCTGCTCCCCAGGACAAGATGGTTTAAAAAACTGAAATAAGCCATTCAGGTGGGTTCTGAACAGCACCAATTTTAACACTGTTCAGAGTGCAACTCTGCCATCACAGGCAGAACATTGTAGGACGTAGGGCCTGATTTCAGTGGGGATGATGTTTCCACCTAAAACTTCACCAAATTTAGGGGTTGCAGCCCATCCATTTCCTTTTCCTAACCATGTAGATACAACCTCTATCTTAGGAAGCTCTGAATCTTCCTAGTGCTTGGACCTGGAGATACCAGGTGACCATCCTATACTTGTCTTATTTCTATAGTCTTTCTTTCAGTATATCCTACCTATATCAAAGTCAGACCACCTGGATAGATGGAGCTTTGGTCTGACCCAATAGGGCCTTCTTTTGTACTTTGTACTTTCACATTTTATGTTCATCTTTTACAGAAGGTTATAGCATAACCCACCTTGCCTTCATCATCCTCCAGCAAGATCCGTCCTGAGTCAGATTCCTTCACAACTGCCCCAATAGGGACATTAAATTCACTGTTTGATTGAGTGTCCAGCCACACATGATCACCCTGGGGAGAAAAAAGCTAGTGTCAAGTACAGTGACACACTTGATGCCATGTAGCTCACAGGCAAACCCCTCTTGGTCTTCCTTTCTTAGTTATTTGATTTCTTTAGCAGTGTTTGACTGGGTAAGTTCTTACTGCTTGCAGGCAGTACATTTACAGACCTTTGAATTCTATTCCCAGCTCCACAGCTGATCTGGAACATGACTTTGGACAGGTCATCAAACCCAGCTGTCTCACGAGAGGAAATGAGGCAACACTTTTCCCAAGGACAGCAACAATGCAGCTCCACTACCTCTCAGAGGCTGGCTGGGGGGCATAGTGAATGCTGGGGAAATGGCTTGGCAGCCTCACATGAGCTATGATATTCTCTCTGAAGACATTCTTGAGAACATAGACTTTACCAGGAAAGAGAAAAACAAACAAACAGAGGTACATACTGGATGCCTGGAAATGTAGAGGCATCTGTTGCAACAAATTTTAGGTATATATTTTTCCTGCTATAGCTGAAATGTTAGTGCATCCATGATCTCTCTCAGGAAAAAGCCCACCAACATTCTTTATCCAGCCCAGTTCCTCTCTTCACATAGGTAGAGGCTTGTCAACATCTGGCCCCTCTGCAGAGCAAGCAAGAACTTGCTCTGCTGTCCCTGGAGGAAGGGGTGAGCCACAGCTGCCCTTTCCTAGGAATGAGCAACATCTTGGTGTTGCCTGTACCTGTGTCTTGGTTATACTTCCCTACTCCAGGCCCTCAGGAACACCTTCTCTTGCTCCAGTCCCTAATACAGATTCAAACAGAAAGATGGAATAAAAACTGAACAGAGTTGTAGATCAGTGGACTTCCTAGCTGTGTCTTGTCCTATACAACTTTTGTTACACACCACAGCACTGACTGTCATAGTTTCAATGTTTTTACTGAAAAAAAAAATTCTTTTTCCTCTCAAAATACTTTGTGGCTTATATTTAAAACCAAGCAACCAATGTAAAGCATCCATAAACATGCACAAGATTACGAAGAATGTTAGAGACTAACAGCTCTTATTTGTGTTGAATAAAACTCCAAAGGTAACTTGTATAGTTTCAGTGCCACACCTTGTGACAGAGGTCACCTGCTAAACAAGAGCATGGCCTGGTGAGGCAAGACACCTCTGCTTCCCTAGTCTAGGCTGAAATTATTTATACCTTGTTGATACTGGGTTATTGCTACTTTCTTTTGATTGAACCATGATGGTAAGGTAATTTTCCCCTCTTTGGGCCTCAGGCTAATCACTCAATCAGAGCAAAGAGTAGGACTTACCTTTCTGAAAACCACCATTATGTTTCAGGTCACTGTATGCAACCTGCATGCCAAGAATATAATGTTAGGTCAGAAAAGGGCTTTGATAAGAACAGACAGCAGGGTTTCCTTGAAAAAAAACCCATCAAAATATCTTAAAATAATTCTGTTAAAGCAGAAGAGATCATAGTAAGATACACCCAATGTAGAAACAATGGCATCATCTACACAAAGCAAAGAACCTGCAGCACTGGGGTGGTGCTCTGAGTTCTACCACATAATCCTGGAGATGCTCTCAGCACTAAAGATTTCATTGTGCACATTTTCATACCTAGTAGTTCTCTCAGTGAAGTGCTAGGCACAATTATTGTCTGAACTTCAGGGCTGGCTCACTAATAAAAAGACCCCACAGAGCAATGTGATTTGATGCACAACAGAGTTACCTTTAGCTGGTTCATTGACCCAGCAGTTCAGTGGCTATCCCAGAGACATAGGTTTAATTCATACTTTCTGAGCAGAGTTCCCTCAGACCCTCCAGCTTGAACCCACCATCAAACAGAAACAGAGGCCTAGAGTTCACCTTCCTTGGCTGGAATGGGAGGGATTACAGTCAAGGTGAGAACCACAATAAAATTAGGAACTCACTATCAAGAACACAACAGCTAAAATATCTGTGGCCAGAAATCTACAGCAGTGCTTTAATTAAGGGATGATGCAGTTTAGGCTGTCCTAACCAAGAAATTAAAGTCTTCAAAGTAACTTTCTGTCCCACAGAGCTGGATTTTGGGAGTGATTCCATGACTGGGATGATATGCCAGCTGGTCTTTCATATTCTGTTATTCTTATGGCAAAGTCTTCATGTTCTTATTCTGGACTCAGAGGCAGGACCTACGTATCAACTTCAACACTGAGATGGCCTGTTGCTGTGAGTGGTGCAGGGTGGCACAGAAGCACAGTCCTTGGCAAACATAGGCTAGAGATGGGCTACAGTCAGTGATTCACAACTGACAAGCAATTTTTCACCTGCACCAGAAACCAGAATATGGCAAAAGAGTAGAAATGTTGACCCCGAACAAGGAGGGAGTGGCAGATGCAAGCACAGAGACAGCCATACAGTGTCACATCAAAGGGACAGCTGTCTCCAGATCCGGTCTGACAGCAGCCAAGAGCAGTTGTGTAGGGAGGAGATGCCATATAATCCCAGGATATACAGTTCCAACATTTAAAATTCTTATTCCCAGAGAAGCCGTAAGTGGCCACCCCCTTCACCTGGTTGCATGGCCACTTCCTGGCCAAGCCTGGCTCTCTCTGCTGCTTCTCTCAACAAAGTAACACTGCACCATAAACCAAATCGCAACCCACAGGATGGGAATTTACCTCTCCAGAAGAAATCTTCACTGTGTGGCTTTTGCAGCTCAGGTCCCTCTTTTTCATAAGCATTGGAGTAAGAAGGGGGAGGAAGGTGAAACTGGCCCTGGTGCCATTAAGTGCCAGTTCTCCACTGCACAAAGGAGGAAATGACTGAAGCACGGTTATTTATTACAGGACTTTGCTCCCAGTTCAGTGTATATGTCACTTCCAGGTCAGGTGTTTCAGTAAGCTTGAAGGCTAATTCTTGCCTGAGTGAACCTTAAACTTCAATCCCTCCACTGGGCCTGTATCCTTTCAGATTTCTGGAAAGCACTCCCAGAAGAAAACCCTTTAGCATCTGGTCTTATCCTGCTCCAACATGACTGACTTCCCTAGGACTGTCTCTCACCCTGTTATGTATGAAGAAAATCAGACCCTCATCTCTTCATCAAAACCTCCCCTTGGTTTTCCGTAGCTCTTTTCTGCAAGAAAATGTCCATCAGTCTGTGTCCTGTCTGGTCTGTGTTTGACAGTACCTAGATCTCAGACCAAAATTAACTCATCACATTTAACTGAAATGCGTACACACACCCACATAATGGGACAAAACTTCCTGATTTCACTGTCATTCATTTATCTCTCAACAAACACTCTGTCCCTGTATTCCAGAATCTAGGTGCATGTTAACTCTCTCTTTGTCCACTTCTCTCTTCCCAAAATAGGACAGGATGGCCAAGAGCGTTCCTCTTTCTGTTGGCTCCATATGTATTCCCTGTGTCCTTCTTGAAAATCTGGTAAAATTCCAGTATGGGAAAGAAACAGAAGTGTAGTACATCTGTAGAGAGGCAGATACAGAGTTTCTCCAGCCAAAGCAAGAACTCAGGAGTCAAGCACATTCCAACCCTTATGATGAGCCCAAACAGTGAAGACGAGATTTTTTCCATGTACCTTAACCCAGCCGTGTCACCTTCCTCCAGGGCCCTGTGCACAACACTGTGCACTAGTCTGTGTACCCACTACTAAACATGCAAATGTAAATGTGCAGTAATTGTATGTGCTAGTATATCTAATAACCTAATTCTTATTTCTTGTTTCCTAGGTTCAGTGTGGCTGCACTGTATAATGGGGCCCCTGCTGTAGCTCCATGTCCAAATCAGAGGTTAAGTATTCATGCATGGCAATAAATAGTTGGGAGTAGCATGTGTTTATCAACATCACATATTTGTGTTTTAAAGTCAGCCTCCTTACCTGAGTTTTTGTTTAAGTCTTACAGCAGCAGATACAGGTGTAGAAATAAAATGTAGCCCCTTCAGGGCTCAGAGACTTTTGGAGAAAAGCAGAAAGCCACAGAGAGCTTTCTTCAAGCTTCTAAGCTGTGCAAATCATTCCTACTCAAAGATTTTGCCTCAAAGTAGTTCTTTAACAGACTTATTTTTGATACAATTTTTAGATGTCTATATGCTGTATGTGATTAACAAAATTCCAAGTACTGAAAGTACTGATTTTATTAGGTAAAGGTCAAATAGTGGCAAAGAAATCAAAGTACATACCTTTATACTACCAAGGCAGATATCTAAACCCAAAGCTTTTTGTATAATTGGACAAAAAAATGCCATGCATATTCCTTCAGCAAACAAAACATACATGCTGAAATTCCAAATGGAGCTTGTTTGGAGGCAGAGAATCTCAGTCTAAAATTAACTACGTTGATAACACTTGTGCCCAAGACACAGTGCCTGTGCTACTTCAGAGAGAAGTACAGGATTTCTGTCCTACTGTACTAGATGGAATCATAGGGAAATTGAGTTCCTCTGAAACAAAAGTACAGCTCATTGCACAGCTGAAATATGTACTAGCAGGGAGATTTTGATTTCCACAGCTGACATACTCAAGAAGTAGAAAACAAAAGCTGAGGGAGCAGGGACTTGATATACCAAGGCGAAGCAGCCAAGATGCTCTGTGCAGCACATGCAGCTAATGAGAGATGAGCAGGCTAAAGGTCCCTCCAGAGAAGGGCCTGTGAGTGCACAGGGGCAGCTCAGATTTGGGCAGGCACTGAGCTGTGCAAATGGGGAAAGACAGGAGAGGAACTTGCCAGGAACGAGCAACACGATGTACTGCTGAACACAGAGTTTGGTGAGGGACTGTGCAGGGCACAGGAACATTTGTAGTGGTAATTAGGGGTAATCTGCAGCATGGTCTATGCTGATTAAATGTTGTAACCTTTCCTTTAAGCAAATTGCTGGTGGTGAAGATTGTGATGTTACATCTTACGTAATAAAGCTCAAAAAATTATTAAGTATGTAGCAAGACACTGGCACAGGCTGCCCAGAGAAGCTGTGGCTGCCCAATCCCTGGAAGTGGCCAAGGCCAGGCTGGACAGGGCTTGGAGCAACCTGGGATAGTGGAAGATGCCCCTGCTATGATGGAACTAGATGAGCTTTAAGGTCCCTTCCAATCCAAAACATTCTGTGATTCTATGATGAATGCTGCACCAAGAAAAGCAACAACATAAAATTGGATGAACCCTGGTGAATTTAATCCTGCTGTTGTTCAAAGCAATAGGTCTGTCCAGATAGACATGTGTTAACAAAACTGCCTCTTCCTGACACCTTCCTAATTAAGAGACTGATGTCAGGATCAAAGGGTTTAATTAGCGCATGGCACTACCTTTCATATTTTCTCTCCAGCTAAATAAAAGTGGCCTTGTCATTTCTGCATCACCAGGTCCTGGATACCAAACAGCATTTTATGTTAAACTAGTTATTTCTCAGAGGTTTCTGAAGCAAGGTGGATTGGGTGTAACAATTTGCAATTTAAACTGTTCATTCAGCAGTCCTCTTGCCTACACTAACCTCCTTCCCTTCCTCTAAGCAGATTTGTAGCTCTAAGTCACTGATGTCTGTTAACTCTGAAAGGGGCAGTACAGGAAACAAACTAAATAAGAAGTACATACCATTAAAGGGTTTCCAAGTGCATCGCATGGTTTTCTTGAGCATTCTGTTCCTCAGGGAAAGGCTTATTTCATTCCAGCCTGTTGATGGAGTTGCACAGTGAGGCAGACTGGCAGGGCTCTGGGATCTGTGTCATTACACACCTTCACACATGCCAAGTGGGCGCTGCTTGCGCTGCTTACGCTGCTTGGTAGAAGACAGGTCATTCTCCCCCACTGTGCAATCCCATTACGGTCTGACTGTCACTCCATCCTTCCTTTTGGGAAGCAGCCAAGATGGTATTACCAGAGTACATTACAGACTGATATCTGCCAAGCTCTGGCTCAGGAGGAACAAGGGCATGTGCACGTTAGTGTGCACACGCACGTTACCTGCAGAACGCGGGCCGCAACGGACGCCCAGTTATTCAGCATTGATGAGGTGAGGTTGTCTCAGACACTGTGCATCCCTGTGTGATGCACATGGCATGTCACAAGTAAGTTAGGAGATTTCATTTCAGAAAGATGGGAATTCATAACGACTAGGAAGAAATCTCTGTGCCTCCTTCCACTCTCAGTAAATGCACAAAATCTCTATTCCTTCATCAGTGCTGCCTTAGTGCATCTGGAATTTGGGACAGTGGCTCACCATCACTGCAGAACATGATAAATATCTATAAAGGACTAATTTCCAAGGTGGGTTATCATCATTCTCTGATCCTCTCAGAACTTTAGTATGGGATAGATTTCTGTGTTTTCTAGGCACCTTGGTACAATTTCCAGGTACCTTGGTACACATATTCAACGGGGATTTTTGCGGGGTGGGGGGGGGGGTTGTTAGTTTCTGTTTATGTTTTCCCTTGTTCATTATTTTCTGTTAAACTACTCCCTTGTTATTTTCTTATTCCTTTATTTGTTGTGCTGTAAAGTTGCCATCCTGCCTTCTATTCAGTCAGTTGTGTAAAGTCATTCCATTTCTCTATGGAAGTCAGAGAAGAGCAATGACAGGAGCCTCCCATCACATACTGCCACATGTGCCTGCTCCTTCCAGAAAAGATCTCAGTGAAACCACACCGTGCAAAGACCTAAAAGAAGTAAAAATCATATAGGAGCAGGAAAAAAGGACATGATACCATCAAGAGCGTGGTCCTGAGACTCACTTAAGGATCTTCGTGGCTATATGGAAAAGACCAATAGAGCTGTAAACAGAGACATTATCTGTGTTTTATGGAAGCTGCTTTCAGGGAAAAAAAAAGGTTTTCTGCATTTTTGCTAAGAAATTAGGATTGTATCTGAGAAACATCTGACTCCACTGCCAATTTCTATTTCTAAGTGTTTTGCTGTAGAAGATGTTGAGTCATGACTCAGTCCTGAGAGTTCACCTGTGTTTAGCCTGGTACACTGAACTCTGTGCATGAAACTGTGCTTGCTGCTGGACTGAAAATGTTGGTTAATAATGGCTTAATGTCTCTGCCATCCACTCCAAGGTGCCTCTAGCACAGAAGAAATAGACCCATTTTGCTCTGAATACTCAACTTAGTAAATTTTGATGACTCTGAACAAGGGTGCAGCATGCAGAATTATAAAAGTCACCGTTGTTCAGAAATACACCAAATTACACGTGCAGCAGTTTTCTGTCTCATGTTGACCTGTATTTCCCTAGAAAATGAAGGTGGTGTTATGACAGACCGAGGGGCAGGTCACCAGCACTGTATGCATTTATTAGACTCATCATTTTGAAATGCTGCATGAATGACAGCAGCCATTCCTAATAATGCTCAACTAGCATATCATGGGCATGCCAAATACTTGACTAACGCTACTACTCAGAGGATAGGGGCTATTGAAACAGAACACAACAATCCCCGAAAAATAGGAGCATTGTTTTTCCCTGCTCACGTTTACTCCGGAAATCACCGTCCCCCGGGAGCTCAGGGTTAACTTTCAGTCAATCCTGAAAGGCTAAATCTGGAGGAACCACCCACACATGAACTAGATTGAACTGGAGCTTCAGCCAGGACAGTCGGGCCTAAATTTGCAGAGAGAACCTGTTCTTCCTTTCCATGGCCATGGTGGGTCCCCTTCCAGCCAGCGGCAAACATGAACATTGCCACCCCCCTTGCAGCATCAGAGCCCTTTTGTGTGCATGTGCCTGAACTCTGGCTCTGCTTTGCCAGCTTCTTGTGGAGATGCACGTTAATCTTGCTGACTTGGCTTGTAAAGAGCAGATAAATTTACCTATTATTTAAATGGCAAAATATTTTCTAGATCATACTCCAGATCTCCCACCGTTGATCACTGTGGGAAGCATCGCACCAGACGGCCCTTCGTCTGGTGGAAGGGAGATGTTGGGAACTCGCGTGTAGCTCAGGGCTGCGGTTCCGAGCAGCCATTAACAGTGTCGGGTTGGTTTGGTCTCCTGGAAATTCCCGTAGGGCTCAGACCAGGCAACACCTTTGCCAGGATCACAGCCACGTCAGCCTGCAGCTGAGCACTGCCAGGGGCTACAGATAGCCTTTTATCCTCCAAGGCTCCTTCAGTTTGCGCAGCGCTTCGGCTACCAAGCTGCAACCAAAGCGCGCTCCCAGGGCGGGCGGTGCAGCGGGAGGCAGAACGGAGGGGCCGCAGCGTTCCTCGCTTCGCGGGGCTGAACCCGCGCCCGAGGGGCGGGGCCGGCTGGGAGCGCCCAACGCCCCCTGGCGGCCGCTGCCCCGGGAGTCTCGCGAGATCCGGCGCGCCGTGCGCGCGGGGCGGGGGTGCTGCTGGGCGGGGAGGCGCCATCTTGTTCCTGTGCGAGGCGGCGGGGCCGGGCCGGGCCCGCGCTGAGGGAGCGCCCAGGGCAGCGCCCGCCGCCACCGCGGGGCGCGGCATGGACACCCACTATTACGGCGGGGAGCAGTCAGGGAGGGGCCGGGGGCGCAGGATCTGCCGGGGAGGGCGTCGGGCACGGCAGGGCCCGCGGGTTCGGGGGCACAGCGACGAGGCGTTGGCCTGAGGGCAGCACGGCGTTAGTTGCTTCAATAGTCCGGTGTCTGGGCAGCGCATCAGTCGCTGCCCGCATGGTATAGGAGGTTTTGTGCGCTCCCGGGGGTGTCTGGGCTGGTTTGTTCATATAGCCCCGTTTCACTGCCCCGTTAGAGCGGGAGCCCGCCCGGTTCCTGTGCAGTTCCTTTAAACGCTGAGATTTACTTTCTCTTTTTAATCTCGGAATAGATGATGGAGGAGCTACTCCAGTGCAAGACGAGCGAGACTCAGGATCTGATGTGGAAGATGAAGGAAACGAACAACATTCTGGATCGGAGAATGGAAGTGTAGGGCACCATTCAGAGGTACTAAGGGAGTTTTATCTAGATGAAGTTTACTCTTCTCTGAATTCTTTTTTTTTGTTGTTTGAAGTGGCATTCACTCTTAACCGAGACATACGTGTTTATTCAGTTCCTTTTAAGGGTTCCATTGGGCAAAACTTTATTTCCATAAAAAAGCGTTGGATAGTCTCTTGACAAGTACGTTGGCTAGGGTTTGGGGTTTTTTTGTTCTTAATTGTTATGATAGTATGCACTGTTCTGAACTTGAATAAGTTGTACTCGATTAGCCTCGATTTCACAAAGATAAAATTTTGGGGTTCGAAACTCTTAAGAGAAGGATTACAAGGAATTTGAAGTTGTACCTGAAATCCTGTACAGTGATGTAAAACCACACACTTTGGAGGTGTAGATTTCCTTGACAGAGAATAAATGCTCTCCCAGCTTCCATGTCAGATGAGGGCACTGACTCTTGAGTCTCCTTTGTGCTGGTTTTCACCTTGTTATTCACAAAGGAGCAGGTGTGCATGCGGAGCAGGTTAAGGTTTCTAAATGGGACCTGTTTTTTTTCTGAAGTGGTTCCCACTTGGAGAAGCATTCTGCATGGAAAGGCTTTGGTCCAGGGCTGTTTCTGGGGCAGAGTCACTTCATTTGTGGATTGACTGGGCTGAGAAGAGATTCTGGTAAAAGAGAAGGCTCCCTTTAGACTTCTAGGGCAGTTTGGGAGTTAAAATTTAATTTTTAAGAATTCTTTGTGGCTCACAATAGAGTTACATCAGGTCTTAGTCGGAAGGAATAATTTTGGCCTGTGAATTCAGGTCTTCTGCTAGCAAAGTTACAGAGAACTTTTCGATACTTACAAAAACCATAATCAAAGGCATTTCATAGTGTTCTGCATATTCTACTGTATTTTATGTAAAGATCAGGATTTACTCTGACTGAGTTTTCAGTGTTGACGCATTTTAGAAATTGCTTAAAATGCAACAAAGGCTGATGTGAGAGAAGACTTGACTCCACTGTGGCATAACCTGCAATCCTTTTTTTTTCTTCTTTTTTCCCCTGCCTTTATTGAATTCATACTCCCCTCAGAGTTGGAAAGTGGATGAAGATTTTATATTTTTATAAAATGAAGGTTCTTCCTATGTATTTGAACTTAATTGTAAAGCACATTTGGAATTTACTTTTTTGGAAGGTGTTGATATTTCCAAGGGAAGAAATAGATTTGGTGTGAGGCAGCATCTCCCATTGTGACAATTACAGTTTCAGTGTGGCAGGAAACACATTTCTCAGGCTGGGAAAAACAACTATCTGTCCAGAGGGATTTAGTACTTCTGTTTTAATGAAAGAAAAGCGTGATGAGTGTGTGAAGAGTCGTGATGCTGCTACAACAATATTAGACTTTTTCTGCTATGTCATTGGTTTATGATTGATTATTGGTTCTTACTTTTCTCTCCTTCTCTGAGATTTTAATTTTACTTACTGTGGCAAGGAAGTTGCCTGTTGTTTACATCAGCAGCATGTCTTCTTCAGATTTAGGTGAGCAGAAAGTACCAGTTATCATTGTTAACTGGTCTTCTTCATGTGCTGCATTATTTTAAAGACTTTATTCTGTGATGGTAGTTGAATACTCCTCTATAGATAAAATACTTCAGAAAGTCAATTAAAAGAAAAGAGCCAAGCTAAGCCACCTTTCTGACCAGTACTAAATGTGAACTGTCAAGCCTTAAAGCTTTGATTTAGCTCAAATCACAATTCGAATATTTTGTTTTGCTATGAAGTCTTAATTTTTCTTTCCCTTCACTGAGTTCACTTTGCACTCAAAAAGAAATAATGTGGAGCAGCCATCTCCGAAAGGACTAGCTTTCAGTCATTTGTCATATTTTTTACTCTAAATATTCTCTCATCCTCATATTTTTTTTATCTTTAGGAGTATGTGAGAGAAACGATACTCGAAGGTAATAAAACCTTTGAGACAGCCTAATCAGTTAAGTCTATTTGATTACTATTTTGTCTCTAATTTAGAGCTCAGCTGTAAAGAACTGAAGTTTTAAAATTTCAAACTTTTCTTTCAGGTTTTTAACTTTAAAGAAAAGGGGAATCCTGAGGAATTACTTATGTAGGTCTCAGGTATGTGGGTTTTTCTTTTCCACAATTCTTTTCTGGCTTTCCTTCCCCCAATCCCACTTTATCTATAAATGTTCTCCTCGATGTCCTTACTGATTCTGCTTTAGACAATTAGAATTAGTTTTAGTACAGTAATGAATCTGAAATCATGTTTACAGTGTTTGTCCAAGTCAGGCTCATACAGAAATCTGTAATAACTTAGTTCTTACACTTCCACCAAGTTGCTGCTGTTTCATGAATTAAGTTGTGGTTTAGACTGTGACTGTTAACAAATACAAATATGTGACACTTCTGAAAATAAAGGAGGAACTTGCTGATCTGCCCATGTTGATTGTGTAGGTCTTAGTTTAACACTCATCTTTCATGAGATTAGTGGATGGGTTCAATTTTGTTGAAGTTACTAAATTATCGAAAAAGTAGCTCTTAAAAGTGGTTGCATGTTGATCCAATAAACTGCTTGGTAGCTGTAATTTTTATGTAGAAGTGTAACACTGTAAATTTGATTTTGATATATTCCTTATTTTATACTGTACTAAAGCCTCATGTTACAGAACGCTTTCATTAAACAAAAATTAAGGACATCTCAGCTGAAATGTTTATAGATAAAGAGGAGGAAGAAAAGAAAGCAAAGGAATTAGAGAAAAATGCAGTAGCAATTACCTGAGACCTACTTGGTTTTGAGGATGTCTGATCTTTCAGTCAAGCATTTGGAAAAGGAAAACTAAAAAAACTCAAAAATTACATACTTCATTTCTTTGAAAACAGTTTTTTAGAGATGAACTAATAAAAAGGGAAGGAGAAGACTATCAAACATATCCAGCAGCGTTTCATCATTTTACGGGGAAGTAGGTCCCTTTTTGTATCAATTATATTCCAAAACATGCAGATTCATTAATTGTATGCAGAAGCCTCTTGCGCCGTGGGCAGGTGCTGCCCTGTGCAGGGTGTCAGCTCTGCTGCAGAAGGTGCTTCGTGATGCTGGGTGAGGGCTCTGGGCCAGTGCTGCACTCACTGACACAGTGGTGCTGCCTGGCTCAGCTTTCCACACCGGGCTAGAGGAGGGGTGCCTGTGTGCCCAGAATGTGCAGGGACACCTGTGTTACCTCGGGTGCTGCTTCTCCAGGTGGTCACACTGCAGCAGATGAGCTGCTGTGACCACTGGGTGAGTCTGACAGCTTGCCAAACATCTTCATTCTCAGGAGTGATTGTCAGTTTGCAGTAACAGACTAAGGGTTTGGGATCTTTTAATAATCTTCAGTAATAATGAATGCTCTGTAATTACAGTGTCTTCTCACCAAGCTTTTGCATAAGAAGTTCCTTGTAATTTAGTTATTAATTTTGAACAGGTGCATGTATAACCTGCAGCCACACTTCTGACCTTAGAAATATTAAGAATCATTACTGATTCTCATTGGTTCTTAATTTTGTTTATTTGTTCACCAAAGTATTTCTAAACTGGAAACTGGGAAGGTGATGGTCCTAATATCTTAAAGAGGTGTATTTTTATTAATTTCCTTGGGTTTGTTTAGCAAAATCCTTTATTAATACTGACATAATTATCAGTATTCAGCATTCACCATCTGACATTGAGAGAAGACAGACAAACCCACAAAAAAATAAAATGGTAGAAAAACAAGGATTAAATAATTTTTGTTACTGTAGATACCAGTTTGATTTCAGTGTTTCTCAGTGACCTTACCTGTAACTGCTGTGGAATCTGCTTTCTGTTCTGTTTCCAGCTGCAGTTTTCTTTACTCTAAAGTAACATGGCCAGGGAAGGTCCATCACATACACCTGTGATTGGTTTATGTGGGACATACTAGGCAGGGGAAGGGCAATCAGAGTGGCTTTTTGGTAAGGGAAAAAAATATTAACAATCTGAGAGCAGTTGGGTGAATATCCTCAATTCTGTCATTTCCTAATATTAATATTTAATTCTTTAAAAATCCAGATTCAGGTTTTAACGGAACCATGTTTCCTTTCTTTGAGGAGAAATGATAGATACAAAAGATTCAAAAGATGCATTGCTGTAGAGACAGGAACAAGCAGCAGAGAGAAAACAACTTAGATTGTCACAGCAGCTGTTTGTAGTTAGTATTAACTAACATGGAAATAGTGAAGTAGTATTTGAAGTGCATGTTTTAAAATTGCATGGCCCTGGGGTTTTTTTCATTGTTCAGTAACTTTGTTAGTCACTCTGCAGTAATTTAGAAGATCTTTTTCAAGTGCTAGCCAAAGGAGTAAGTATATAAAGTCCAAAGTCTTAAAAAGCAATGCTCTTTGCCACTTAGAATAATTATGGAGGAAGTAGTTCCTAAAAGCAGTTGAAATTAATTTTATTTTAAAATCTTCCTGCATCATGCATTTTAAAGACGAATAGTGTCTTTGTTGTAGGTGTAGGATAGCTACACCTACGTATTCTTATGGGTCTGAATGTGGGAGTAGAATGACTACAAAAATAAAAATAGATAGAAATTCTGTTTCCAAGGAAATCAAATTGCAGGGAAAAAAAGTTTGGAAACTTCACGACATACAGGTCTTAAAGCATCTCCTAGGACAGTAAATACTCAGTTTGCAAGTAGAAGCTTATAGGTGAGACAAAATGACTGAGGAAAGCCTGACTGAGGCTTTCAATTGAGTATGCAAAAGAGAAGTTCCTTGTACAATGTTGTTGTTTTCAGCTGAAAACAGGATTATGTGACAGTTGCTGTGAGAGCTGAATTAATGGGTTGAGTGTTCAAGAATCTAATTTCATTTTCTCAGGTAAATGCAATTGAGAATTTTTTTCCAAGTAGAAATTAGATGTCGGAAAGATAAAAGATGATGCTGTAAGTAATTATACTTAGCAAGGTGGCTTGTGAGAGGTCTTCTTAAAAATGGAGCATGTGGCTCAGTATTTTTTGCTGTGTAGGAAAGTCAAAGGATTGTTTCAGTTCTAAAGCTGTCAGATGGGTGTGTTTGTGCATGGGTTATCTTGGGTGTCTGGATAAGCATGGGAGCTGTCAGCATAGGGGAGGGAATGGTTGAATCTGAAGCACAACATTTGTTGAGAATAATACTCTGAAAGGTCTGACTAAAACTTTTTATTGTTTCTTGCTAGGCTTTTGGTCTTGAGTTGTTCTTAAATAGGTTTTCTGGACAAAGAAGGAACAGGCACTAGCTTCATTTGGAGCGTAATGCATGTGCTGTTTCAGTAAGATGTATTTCACACAGCAAACATCTGAGATCTTCAGGGAAATAAAATGACAAATGCAAGATATTCTTTCTTGCTTTGTTCCTGGGAATTTCAACTAAACAACTTTGAAGGCCTGACCTATTAAAATAAAAGTACTAAGCCTTTACCTTTGAGCAACTGGACCCTTCTTAGACATGCTTATTTAAGTGTTCTATGAATTCTGTTACTCTTTTCAAAATACCATGGAGCTGCAGGATGGACATACTTCCATTGAGCTCTTAAAACTTTTCTTTATGTGAAGTATTTGATAGTCTTTTGATGCAAATTGTCTATTTCTACATAGAAATTATTTCAGTTTGCAGCACCTTGGGTAATCAAATTGGAGGAAGGACAAGCAAAAATTCAGAACATTTTTTTCTTCACTTTTTAAGGTGTTTTTGCTTAGTTGCCTGAGATTATTTTTCTGTTTCAGAATGAACACAGTGATGGAGAAGATGATGGGCAAGTGGGAGAGCCTCCTATGACAGACTCTGAAAATGAAGATATCCCAAGGCAAAAAGAAAGTGACTCAGATAATGAGGAGCCCCCAAATCACAATGTAAGTGATTCAGAAAATGAAGCAACTCATGGAGGGAAAGACAGTGATTCTGATACTGAGGACCGTCCAAACCGGCATTTAAGTGACTCTGAAAATGAAGAGGCCTTAAATCATCGAGCGAGTGACTCTGACAATGGAGACCCTCCAAGGGATCACAGCAGTGATTTTGAAAATGAGGAATCACACAAGCAGCCAGCCAGCGACTCCGAGAGTGAGGAGCTCCAGAAGCAGCCAGCGAGCGACTCTGAGAGTGAGGAGCTCCAGAAGCAGCCAGCCAGTGACTCCGAGAGTGAAGAGCTTCAGAAGCAGCCAGCCAGCGACTCGGAGAGCGAGGATGTGTCCAGACACAAGCAGATAGAGTCTGAAGATAGCGATGGGGAGGACAGGAAGGAAAAGGTGCAGAATGACTCTCATCATTCAGATAATGAACATGTAAGGAAAGCATTTCAGGGCTCTGACAGTGAAGACGAAGCTCCTAAGAGACGTAAAATATCAGACAGTGATGAAGATGAGAAAGAGGAAGAAAAGACAGTGAAGAGGAAAACAGCCATCCTTTCTGATAGTGAGGATGACAGTGAGAAAACACGTAAGAAACTATACTGTGAAAAGGTGCTGTGACAGGCAGTGGTGTGAAGGTTAAATCATTGCTTTTATGTGAATAAAGCATCTAAGTGAGAAACCATAAATCAGATTTGGTTTTGGAGCAGAACGGCATTTGTAGAGGCTGTTGTTCTGACTGCTTTGCTGTGTGAATGTGTATATGATACTTCTTAGTAATAAGTAGCTCCAACAGAAGACTGTAAGGATCTAACTGGCATCTGTTGACATGGTAGTTTGTTATTTATCTGCTTCATTGCTATTTCTCTAATAATTTTTTCCTTTGCATTTTTTTCATATACTGGGGGTGAGGGATTTGAAATTACAATTTTTTTATGGGTGGATGTGGTGTATGGAAGCTCCAGATTTAATAAAACACTCCAGAATGGATATGCTTTTTAAGAAATGGCAATGGTCTGGTGTAGGAAGGCTAGTCAGAGAATAATTTGAGAGTAACAGTTGTCCCCTCTGTTCCTGGGACATGTAGTAATGCTCCTTTCTGCTGGCAGCTGCAAAAAAGGTGCGAATCCTTTCCGATGTTGAAGAATCGGATAGTGACGCTGCTTCAGAGAAATCTGACAAAAGGAAGAAAAATGTTGTATCCGATAGTGAAGAGGAGGAAGAAGAAGGAAAAGAGAATGCTGGGAAGAAAAAAGGGAAAGATCTGTTTGGCAGTGACAGTGAATCTGGAAATGAGCAAGAGTAAGTGTGAAAGAAAATGAATTCTTTTGGGGTTGCAGACAGTGGGAGTGATGGTGAATGGAAAACGGATAAATCCCAACCAGAGAATGACTGTTCACTTTCATTGGTGGCATGAAGAGAGAGGTCAGTAGAAGGAGACAGAACAAAGGGAGATCTTCACACAGTCATTAGAGATTTTGCAGAAAAGGCACATCTCGTTGTAGTCCAGATAGATATATGTTGCTGTTACCTTCACAGGAACCTGATTGCAGATATTTTTGGAGAATCTGGTGATGAGGAAGAGGAGGAATTTACGGTAAGTGTTACTGTGGATGTCTCGTGTTGTCTTGCTAGATCTGAAGAGAATGTATATGCTGCATCAGGTCAGTTTTGTATTTGCCAGACTCTCTTGGGTAGTCTTTGGGTTAAATAACATTTACAGTTCAACTTTTGGGAGAGTTGTTTGTGTGACAGTAGTCACAGGGGGAATGAAAAAGACTCTGTTCATCTTTCTAGATCCTCTGAACACTTACCCAAAGCTTCTTTAGTGTCAGTGTCAGGTACCTGAGTAGATGCTCAATCCTGATCCATACACTGATATGCACTATCTGTACTTACCAGGGTTTTAACCAGGAAGATTTGGAGGAAGAGAAAGGTGATGGAGACATGAAGGAGACAGCAGATGAATCAGACTCTGATGATAACATCAAAAGAGGGAAGCAGTAAGTCATTGTGTTACCTATTCCTTTCTTGATGCCAGATTTTGGTGAAAGGGCATTATGGACCCTGGATATTACAGGTGTGCACATGTTGGGTATTACAGCAAAGTCTGAGGGCGTCTGGGACCCACTGGAGCCCTTGCTAGTTTTGCGTTTTGCATACTGAGGATAATTAATTATCTCACAGGGACCTTGAGACACAATGTTTGTGCACTACAGAAACACAAAATTATTTCCTACCATGGACCATCAGTTAACACTGATTGTGTTTCAGCATGGACTTCATGTCAGATTTCGACATGATGCTGCAGCGGAAGAAGAGCATGAGTGGCAAGCGCAGGCGGAACCGTGATGGGGGAACTTTCATCAGTGACGCAGATGACGTGGTCAGTGCCATGATTGTGAAGATGAATGAAGCTGCTGAGGTGAGTTTTCCAGGCTCCAAAGACACCTTAAAATTCAGTTCCCTTTTATGGGAAAATCGTTTGATTAATAAGATACAAAAATCTGACTTGTATTCAGCAGGAGTAATCTATACACTATGGAAAGCTTCTAATGTCTATATAACCATTCAAATGTTCTAAATGAAAACATTTTTTCTGTTGAAATTTTGATAGAACATTAATTTTAAAATTTAAAATTAGTTAAATTGCTAAACTTTGATCAGCTGAGATCAACTTCTATAAAAAGGCCTATATAGGTGCTCTAGAAACTACCTTAGAAGTATGTTAAATACTGAGAAAGGGACTATGCTTTAATTTCATTGTAGTGTTACTGGCATGTGTCATATTTTGGTATTTGTTCCTGAGAAGAGCCTTATTCCAAGCTGCTTAAATGACAGTGGTGTGGTAATGATGTCAGAGTAACAGATTCCTGGGACCTTCTGTCGTGGCAGCCTGCCTTTTTCTAGGCGAAATGTTTAATGTGTTACTGTGGAAGGTTTTTTGGGGTCTTGCCTTTTGTCAGGTGTCTACTGTTTTGTTGGAGTAGCAATCAAATGAATAAACAGCACAGTGAAACACATTAAAACCAATTGAGGGATATACAGGACTTTAGAAAGAGGAGCTTTACAAATAGCAACAACAAAAAAAATCTTCCTGAGGATGAGATCAGGATAATGAGTTCAGAAAGATGGGGAGAGTGAGAAAGCAATCTGGAATGCAACTGAAACTTCTTGGGCTTGACAGGAAAGCCTTTCTTGGACAAGATGACAGCCAGATGTTTTAAATGAGGTGGCAGAGTTTGAAATACAGGGGCAGGAAGAGGGAAGAGATGCCTTAGAAGAATCTCCTCCCTTGCAATAAAACAAACATTGCACAGAAAGAGCCTTCAGTGGATTAGGACAGGTAGAAAGGAGTTACCAGAGCTGGACAGAAATCTGTTGATTGCAATGGGTGTTTTTGATATGGGAGACATGTTTTGAACAGATAGTTGACAGTCAGGCCTTGGATGAAAGTAATTTTGAAATGACAGGTGAAAATACATTTTCTCCCTTCCCATTGCTCTCCTTAGCTATTTTTCTGTTTTTCAGGTGAGGCTTTACTAACTGTTATCTGTGCACAGTATTGAGGACCACCAGTTACTGTAGTCAGTCTAAGTCATGAAGTGGAAAAAAAAAGTAAATTTAGGAGCGCCCTCCTAATGTGATGCTTTTGTGGGAAATACTGGCTAAAGTGATGACCCTGTTTTCAGAGAAATTGTTGCATAATTGTTTGTGAGCTGTGGAGCAGGGGACAAAGTGTCATCCCTCCAAAGCTGCACTTCTAGTTTACTAGACTAGTCTTTTTCCTGTAATTGTTGCAAAGAATGGGAGTTGCTGATTTCTTTCTTTGATTCACTTGTGCTGATTCTTCAACTCTCTACAGGAGGATCGTCAGCTGAATACACAAAAGAAACCAGCACTAAAGAAATTAACTTTGCTACCAACTGTAGTTATGCATCTTAAAAAGTGAGTTGTCATTCTTTCAGTTAACTGTAACCTTAGGCAGTAGTCAGAATTTGTAAGATTTCATGGAGTTACACTACAGCTGTACTAAATATGCAGTAAAACACTTTTTTTATTCCAAGTAAATGCTGAAGCTAGGTGACCTCAAAAACCTAAAAGTATACGTAATTTTCCCTCTCAGTTTAACATGAAACAAACTCAAATGCACTATTTTCCTGAAGGAACATCACATCTTAAGACTTTGCTATATTACATGACTTCTGGGCTTTTCTTTAAACCTTTTAGGCAGGATCTCAAAGAAACTTTCATCGATAGTGGTGTTATGTCTGCCATCAAAGAGTGGCTTTCTCCTCTTCCAGACCGAAGTCTGCCAGCACTAAAGATAAGAGAGGAGCTTCTGAAGATCCTGCAAGAGGTTTGGAACTGTCTTTTAACCATGTTTGATTTGGAGCTTCTCCACAGTTTTACAGTCATGTGCTTTAGGGAAATGTGACGTGATAAATGAACTGCAGCTGCTACTGATGGGGTGTGCAGTGAAACACACATGGAAGCAGCCTGCACAACAGATGTGCTCATGTAAAAGAATTTAGATGATTTGGCCCTGCCTGCCTGTTTCAGGTTTATATCCAAATTTAAGTGAAGAGTTACTGCTGTGCATCCCTAAATTTTGTTCCCTTGTGGTCCCTTCTCTTTTCTGTTCTGTTAAAGTGTGCAGTGCGCAGCAAGGCCCCTCACACTCAGTGTAGGCTTTCAGTATCTGTGGCTAAGCTGATTGCTTGCATGTCTTTGCCACATAAGTTTTTATCTTTATAGAATGAATGATTTGGAGGCAATAGCACAGTTTTGGGGTAATACAAGCTAAAGAGCATTTGGAGAAAAAAGTTCTAGAAAGTTACCTAATTTTGTGTATAAACCCAAGAATGTTACCCAGCAAATTTCTAGATTTAGGTGTTTGATGCTTTAGACAATTGCTAGTGGGACAATGAAAACATGAATTTTTCCAAACTGATTTAAGTGAAAGGTGAGTTTTGGTCTTTTTGCAAAGTACAGTGACCATTAATGTCCAGACATAATTTATTGCTGTTTTCTGACGTTTCTCTGCAGCTGCCCAGTGTGAGCCAGGAGACCCTGAAGCACAGCGGCATTGGACGGGCTGTGATGTACCTGTACAAACACCCCAAGGAGTCGAGACCGAACAAGGACATGGCCGGGAAGCTGATCAGTACGTAAACCTGCCTGCACCTTGTCTGAGATTCCACTGATGATGGATGGAGCTTCTGCGTCAGTTTCTGATGCACTGCTATTGTCTGTGGAATAGATTCTGCAATCTAGGAACCTCACAAATCTGTTTCATAACTTTGTAGAGCTCTTAACAAACACTGTTACATTAACTTCTGCATGCACCTTTTTCATTGTCTTAAACCAGAGGATGGCATTTGTTTTGCCGTGCTTCTCTCTTGGCTTATTGTCCAGATCTGGTGAATATGCTGCAAAGGCAGGAAGGTGCTGCCAGAGGACTGTTTATTCCATGGACTTCAGAGAGAACTTGGCTGACTGAGTGTTTACTACTCAACCAGCTGTACTCCATGTGAAGTGCATTCCATCCAGAATGGCTGCAGACCGATGATAAACTTAGGTTCTTTAGGAACTTTTCTGCGTATTTCTAAAATAGCATTCCTGGGTTGTGCAGGAGCTCCTGACACTGAGTATTCTGAGAACTTGGAGATGTTCTAAAAGAGCAGGCAACAAAGAGACTTTGGGGATGAAAGCTCTTGCTTTCTGTTCACAAGGCTGGTTTTCCATTAAATACAACGGGCTCAAAAATTGTTTGGTTGAAAGGAAGCGTAAATACTTGCCACAAATTTTCAAAGCTGTATTTGATCACCAGAGTGGTTTGAGAGAAACAAAGGCCTGATCTTTGTTAACTAATAATTTTTTTAATAGATGAATGGTCTCGACCCATCTTCGGCCTTACTTCAAACTACAAAGGCATGACTAGAGAAGAGAGGGAACAGAGAGATTTGGAACAGATGCCTCATCGAAGGAAAATGAGCAGGTAGGAGTAGCAGGCAGAAACATGAAATTCTTCTAAGGCTCCATCAAGAGAAACCAAGTGGTGTGTAAATACTAAAGGAAATAAAAGAGTAGTAAGTTACAGTCTCTCTTTTCTTTTAACATACTTTATTGTCTTTTAGAATTTCTTTCTCTGTGTATAGATGCCTATAAATATTTATTTTCCTTGCAGCTCAGGTGGTCAGACTCCCCGTAGGGACCTGGAGAAAGTGTTAACAGGAGAAGAAAAGTAGGTTGGATTGATTTTTTTTTTTTTTTAAATCATGTGAATTATTTTGGTGGCACTGTCACTGTGGAATTTGTGTAGAGGTTTTAGAGGCAGTGGTATACTGTGTGTTTCAGAGGAGATCACACTGGGTGGCTTTACTTCTTTCTGGCTAAGATTTGTGCATAACAGTCACATCCTTTTTTTCTGTAGGGCTCTCAGGCCCGGGGACCCTGGGTTCTGTGCCCGTGCAAGGGTGCCAATGCCCTCCAACAAAGACTATGTCGTCAGGCCCAAGTGGAACGTGGAGATGGAGTCCTCCAGGGTAAGCACTGGCAGTGTCCTGGTGACTGTTCCTAAGCCTGGGGTTCTGTCAGCGTATCGCCGTGGTTACTGTACAGGAGGGTAGTTCTTTTAAGGGCCTCTTGTAGCAAGCGTGAACAGTAAATTCTCCGATAAGTAGGCTGCTCTAAGCTCATCACATGTTTTCACAGGAAAACATCTCTGACAAAAAAGAGATTCTTGAGTTAACTTTTTTAGAATTTCTCTCTCAGGTGAGAATCTGATTACAGGCCTCTTGCTTTAAAGCATTTTGAGCTAAAGCTGCAGTTCAGTACCGGTGTCACTGCACTGATGTTTTTATACCTCTCCCAGCTTTTGTATCATGTTCTGATAATCTTCCAGTTTGGGAAACCTTTGAGGTTTTGGTAAACATGAACAGCCTCAGTGGAGGCCTTTTGTGTTGCTTTGTCTTCATCCATCTACTCATACAGTTTCATTTAAAAGGGATATATGTGGTAGAATATGTGTAAGTGGAAGAAGTAACAATTGCTGTGCTGTCTGCTGTTCTTTCTCCTTCTGTCCATTAATTGAGATGTTGTTTCTAGCCCGGGACTATTAAGAGAGGTATTAGTCGCTTGGAAAAGCACAAGAGACGGTTTGCTGAACAGAAACGACTCAGCAAAGTGCATCGGGCCATCAAGTTCAGCATTGAAGGCAACAGGATGCCCCTGTAGCCATACCACTGCCTTCCCAAGTTGGAGAGGTATCCCTCGAGGGAGGTGTGAACAGTGCATGTGCTCCAGCTGTTGGCAGTTTGCACATGCAGGACAGGAGTGTGTACACCCTAACTTAAACCTGGAAAACTCTCCTTGAATTCTCTCGTGTCTGTACTGTGACCTACAAGGGAACTTGTACAGGAGAAAACAGGCTCTAGCACATAACATCTGCCATGGCTCCTGCCTGCACAGCTTCAGGGTACGCGAATGACAGGAGTTCAGTGAAAATACCTGTGCTCAAAACCGGCTTTGCACCACCTGTGGTTTTGAATGCTGTTCTGACACAATTAGGTTTTCCAGATTCACCTGAAGTGAGACATGGGAATTCTTAGCCCTTGGTACAGGACCTCGTGTCACTGCATGCTGGCGTCTGTGGCTGACCTCTGACTGGGGCACAGTGAGGTGTTTTTCACAAGTGCTCGTTCAAGGAAGTAGAATGATGTGAGACAGTAGGGGTGGTTGATGGGAGCTACAGAATGAGACCAGGGGGGAAGAATCCTCTGCTGTGAGTGTGGGTCGGGAGAACATGCATCAATGGGAATTGTTTTGACAATTCCTGGTCTATATTTCAATGCTGTGAGCAGGGCTGCCACATGGTAACAGTGACAGGAAGAGGTGAGCACAAGCCATAGATAACTGTTGAGTTCATATTAAGCTTCATATTTATTTGTTTTTAAAAAGATATTTTCTTAAACATCACTGTGAAATCTTAGCTATAATTTCAATGAATAGTGAACAGATTTATGAATAAAGCTTATTTAAAATCAGCATGTCAGGAGCACCTTCCTTAGCCATGGGAACAAGTTTCTAATGGATGTGTTTTTCAGATACTAAGTAGCATGTTCTGGATATCACTGTTTCTCCCAAACTTAAAGGTGTCACGTTTCCATCACTTACTGTTTCTGTTGTCTAGTTAAGGAAAATTGCCTTTTAGGAAGCACTGGCTATGGCTTGGAAGGTCCTTGCTGTTTGTCTTCAGTGGTGTTTCAGCACCCATCACTGTTAATGTGTGCAGAATAACTGTGATGCCCCCTGGTTTTCATTTGCAGTTCAAATACAGAGATGAAATGCAATAACTTACAGTAGCTTGTATGGTCAGCTTAGGCATTTCTTTTTGCTACTCCCTACACTGCCTTTGTTCAGTAATTCCTTGCTTTCTAAATACTAATCCCTGACCTTTAAAATAAATGGCAGCATGGAATTGATGTGTCAGGCTTAGTCACAGTGTATCTGTGTCTAACTCTCCTGCAGGAAGTCCAGAGTGGTGACACTGGTGCACTGTGGTTCTGATATAGCTCCAGCCAATAGATACAAAATTTCCAACAGTATCCAGCTACACAGTGATTGACCCTGCACTGTGATGGCTGTGAGTGCTGCTGCCTCCACCTGGGCCCTGCAGATTGTGGGGGAAGCGTTTTCCCCTTCTGGGAAGAGAACAGACAGACCAGCTGGGCCCAGTGGCTCCCCCTGCTCCTTGCCCAGGTGCAACCTCGCATGTGCTGCTTGCCTTGGACCTCTGGGGCGTCTGCTTTTTTTCAGTGGTAATTATTAGTTTTATTTTTTAAGTTCCAGGGAACCTCTAAGAAAGGGGTGAGTCGACTGGACAAACAGATGCGGAAATTCACAGATATCAGGAAAAAAAGCAGATCGGCCCATGCAGTGAAAATCAGCATTGAGGGCAATAAGATGCCATTGTGACCCTTCACAGAATGCCCCATGAGCTCTGCTGTAAGACAATACACCCACAGACTCTTTGGAGACCTTTAAATTTTTTAACTTGTTTGGGGTGGGTTTGTTTTTTTAGTTTGTTTTTTAAGTGAATCCTTAAATTGTTGGTTCAGGTTCTGGTAGAAGATGTTGTCCGAGGACTGTGAATATGGGGACTCCTTTCTCTTGATTGTATTTAAACTGGCCCTGTTGTGTCCTTTGTACAGATCATGTATTTGTTGTATTGCAACACTTTAAAAAATAAAACATCTTCTGGGTTTTTTTTGGGAGGGGACTGCCTGTTCATTGCTCAGATGAAGGTATGCACAGACCACCTGGGATGTGGAATAACTGAGGGGTTAATTTTTTGTTCAACTTTGTCCATTTTATTTGTTGCTTTATTAATCACTTGTTATGTCTTTGGAGATCTGTACCTATTGCTTTTGATTTAGAAGTATTGATCATCTTCCGTGCAAAGGATTTTCTTTTCTTGAAGATAAGTGTAAAGTTCAAGAGAAAGCTAGCAGATTGATCACTAAAAATTCCAGCAGCTTCCAGCTAAGTTGTCACTGTAGCTGACCAGTGACTTTTCAAAAGTCTGTTTTACCAGTGGGAAGGAGAATGTTCTTACGTTAGAGGGGATAATGCTTTGTTCCTGCTGCTACAGACTGACAACAGAATAATACCTGGTACTCCGTGGCTTCTTTGCCTCTACCTCCGAAAATGGCTGTCTCTGCTGAGCTTGCCTCCAAGAAGAGGACTCTTCTTGCACAGGTATTTGGCAATTGGCCATTTTTGCATTAAGTCACCTTTGTGCTGGAGGAGCAGAGCCTCTGTAATGAGTAGTTTGTAATTCTGGGGATCCTGGTGTTGGCTGAGTTACTGCTAGCACCAGTCATGGAGAGATTGCAAGTTTGTGTAGGGGTCACAAGTTAAATTTGCCCCTGTGAGAGTGGAGGGAATGACAGTAACATAGAGCTGTGTGCTGGGACACCAGCTTACAGAGAGGACACCTGTGCTGGCTGGGGCTCTAAGGAGCTCTGCTCCTGCTTTCTCCAGGTATGTGTATAATGCAGTAACCACCTCAGGTGTGTGTTTTTAGCATGCTGAGCCCTTCAGAGGTTTGAGGTTTTGGGTTTTTTTAGTTTTAATTAATTTCTTGAAAGCCAGGACATTCTTAACTGCCGTGGTGGCAGATGAAACCGTGAAAAATAAGTGAACTTTGTAGAGCTGTTCAGAGCCAGAGTCTGTTTGGCCTGGAAGGTTCAGGGGTTAGAATGGGTTCTTTTTTAATTCCCTTTTTTTTTTTTTTTTTTTTTTTTTTTTGTAGTTCTGGGGCTACAGTCTGGTCCTGCTGTTTATTGGGGTTGCTGGGAGTTACTTCTACATCCTTAGAGGCATTTCCCTGAAGTACCGAACCTGGTGATCTTGTGCAAGGCCTAATACAAATTCTTCCAGTCAAAATTATTCATAATAGCTCAGCACTGCTTGTTCTCTGAGGAAAACAAAGATTCTATTGTGGAATGGTAAGAATAGGCTTTCACAAGTGCTGGGGTTTTGTAATTATAACTTCATAGTCAATTGTAGGAAAGGGTAACAAAATCAGAACTTCTTTCAACATGAAACACAAAGATCAACTGTTCAGATTTCTACCACAAAATACTTTTATCCTCCTGCAACTAGGTCAGTTCCTGCTTGGTTTATACACGATTCCATACAGACATTGGTTTTTGTATGTGAAAACATCTGTACTTGTGATCTATAATACAAATCTGTAACTAATTTGTACTCAAAGTTGTACTTGGTGCCATGTGTTCAGCATTCATGATGGACAGCGTTACCACAAGTGCACTTCCTTCAGCGAGCACTGAAGTCACACAGGGCTGTGGGCCTGTCTGCAGCAACACAGGTAGGCTTGAGACATGGAGAGCACTTTCTTTCTCTCAAAATAATCTTTCTGATTCACATTAAGAAAAGTTATCTCCTTTCTTACTTGCATATAGTTCTTTATTATATACAAGTACTTTACTCAGCAATACTTAAATTAGCAATTCATGCATTTCAAAATTTCTTTGAGGGTAAGTTGATTTTACACAATTAAGGATAGGAGCAGGCATCATGTCATAGACTGAAACACTGTCGATCCTGTTCTTAGAGGTGGTATTAAGAAAAGTCAATGGAAACTTTTCAACCACCTCTTTGCTCCAGGGCATAGTCAGATACTCTGGTGCATACATCGTATTTCCCTTGCTTGGCACAGCCCTTGCCCCAGCTGACAATGCCCAGGAGGAACGAAGTGTTGTGGTGGGACACAGTGAAGGGCCCCCTGCTGTCCCCCGCACAGAACATGCTGGCGGTGAGGAGCCTGTCCATGGCCCGCTGGCAGCGCTCCAGGCCCAGCAGCCGCACCTTCATGAGGAAGCGCAGGGTGGAGCCCCTCTCGGGTGTGGCTCCCCAGCCGCTGACCATCCCCCTTCGGCCCTGTTCGGAGAGCAGTGCAGCCAGGTTAGGGCAGGGCAGGCACACGGGAATCACGTACACGTTCAAAACAGCAGCACTACTCAAGTGGAGCAGGGCAATGTCACCATTGGAGTTGTTGGAATTGTACTGTGGGTGCGTCCAGCTCCGTTCCACAGCGATCTTCTGTTTGTTGAATGCTCTCTGGTATTTGTCAAAGTCTCCTGCAATCAGGACAAGTTAAAATGCTAAGCAAACTGAACAGCCTCGGTGATATTGTCACAAGGAACAGGAAGGACAGGGGGTTATAATTTGATCTTTTGTTCGCGGGTGGCACAGCCCAAACCAAATCCTGCTTGTGACAGTGATTTCTGATGCTGCAGGCTGTGATCCTGCAGTCTAAACTCTCCAGGTGCCCTTCAGAGGCAAGACAGAGCTGGAGCCTGGATGCTGACACACCAACAGAGATTATTTCCCGTAAATACTGTCAATCATTTTTAGTAAGCACTCTTGTGTCTAAACTTCCATGCAACTGTATGTTTTCCCCTCAGGAACCTGACATCAGCATTAAGCTGCAGCTGGGTCTAAGGCTGGAGAATTGTTGCCTGTCAGGTGTCCCGTGCTGGAACGCTATATGCGCCTCCTACACATTCCTCTCCTTAAGGGTTCAGGCACAAAATTGTGTTTACTGCAGCATTCCTGCTATAAAGGGTCCAGTTCCTGTGGCTGGAGCTGGGGAGAGGAGCTTTGTGCTCTGAGACAATTACAAGCTTAGTGGAAGAGGCAGCACAGGAGGAAACTAATCTTAAGGCTAATTGAAACCCAAAATGGCCTTCAGTGCAGACTGTCCCCTGGGGGAACTCTTCATCCTGAAGTGTCCCTGCGCTGTGCTCAGTCTCTGTGTACAGTAAGTTTGCCAAATTGGCTGTGTGCTTTATGCTCCCAGGTTCTCAGTGAAAACAAAAGGGACCAGCTGGAGCCCCTCAGCATGGTGCCAAGGCCATGACCTGCTCCCTAAATCCCAGAGAGGCCGGGCCTGTCTGAGCCCTGCCTTGCTGTGTCACACAAAGCGCAGTTGCAGTCAGAGGTGCCCCGTGCTTGCCCAGGGTGCCGTGCTGGCTGCGGACGAGGTCGAGGCAGAGCGCGGCCGTGAGCACCCAGCGCCGGCCCATGAGGCTCCCGCCGCACAAGCCAATGTCCCGGCTGTTCCGGAGCAGCACCTGCGGGAGGGGAGGGACAGAACCCGGCAACAGGGCGGGACCAGGCTCTTGAACACACTGTGGGCTGCAGGCCTGACCCTGTGTAAGGAACACGGCGGGTGGGAATGACCAGCGCACCAAGCAGAGGTGGGGTGAAAACAGTAACCAAATGATTGCACTGCTGGGACAAGGGAGCAGAGTACTTTAAGGAACTAATATTGACAAACTCAAATCAATTGCCTGCAGCAGTGGCTGGCATTCTTCTGAAGGAACAAGTATGACTGTGATTTTTTTCATGCGGTTTGAAAAGTTTTGGGGGCTGGGAACAGAAACACAAGGTGTAGTTCTTTGGGACTCATAACAAAATTTGTAATCATCTACACAGTAGCAAATGGACAAGTCAAAACATGCTGCTCTGTCTTTGATATCTTTGTTGTCTGTTCAAAGATAAAAGCTCCATCACTGCCTCATCATCTCCTCAAACTCCCCAGACCTGTTAATTCATGTGCTAAACTGAAGAAAAAGAAATGTTGGTACTCTGCTCCTCCAGTAACGTTAATAATCAAAGCGTGGAAAGGGGTGTGACACAGTCTGGCCACCTACCATGGTCCAGATCCTGGAGTTTCACAAGACCCATTTTGACTTAATTCTATAAACTATTGATGCTTTTAATTCTGTTCAGTAGTGCTAGAAATAAACACTGAAAAGTAGCAAAGAACAATTACCAGAAAATGCTGTCACAGGTTATGAAAAACTAGAATACAAAGGTTTATAAAACTCTTTTAAAAAACAGAATTAATATATATATATGTATCTACACACACATATACAAGATTAAATTACAAATTGCCTGCTGTAATGAAAATCTAAAACTTCCTCAACTTCCTTGATGGTTACACTTCATTTCAAGAAAAAAATGTACAGGTTGGGCATCATTCAAACAACATTCCCATCTACCAGCCCAGAATCAGGCTGGTAGAAACCCCTAAAATTGGCTAATAGTGGCATTTTCATTTGTCAAAGTGCACAATGAATGCACAGTCCACCCAGGCTCAGCCTCTGATTTTTCTACCTGTAAATATCTCCTGATGTGTGGAATTGGGAAATCCACTTGTATGACAGCAGTAAGACAGACTGAGGGTAACATGAGAGTTTTTTAGATCAGAATTTCTGTGCACAAGCCCCCACACAGCACTAGGACACTGACCAAACGGAGACAATAGAGTGAAAATTAATAACAAATAAGGACATGCACAAAAAATGCCCCAAACCATTATTTGAAATGCAAAACAAGACAATGGAAACAAACACTTCAGTTGTCCCTGTTTGCCACATGCACTTGCCTTCACCTTTGAGCCCTCAGTTTTACCTCCCTTACCATGCTCAGCATTCTAAGGAACCTCGCCTGGCCATGGAACTTGCCTTGTGAAAATTACCAGCCTTCCAAAAGGAGGCAAAGCCAGGCTTTTCCCCAGGAACATACAGACACAACCTCAATGACAGCACAGATAATCTGGCTGACTTGATAGAGAGGGTATTAACAGTCCAATCCAAAAGCAAGATAGGAGAAGAATGATAAAGGTATTTAAGGTCCCTATTGTCAAAAAGCCCAGCAGAAGACTGAGAAATACGTGTGGTTACATTGCTCTTGACCTGAAAAAACAGATTTATAATGGCTTAATGAACTCTGCTCCTCCTGATGGACCCAGTGATGATAAAATAAAAAAAAGCATTTAGGTGTGGTGTTTATGGTGAGAGTGCAAGTAAAGTATTACCTGCCAGGGTCAATGTCCACGATGACACAGTGTTCCTCCCATTACCCTGGAGTCATACTGCTCCAAAGTGGAGCTGACGTTTGTCTGGGTGGTTTGAGGGGCGGGCTGAGGCGTGTCCAAAACATCTCTCCAGTCACTGCCCTGACGAAGCCCCTCATTCCCACATTGAACAGCCCCCTTTCCATTCTGGCCAGAGCCCTCCCATCGTTGGTTTTGCCTCGTTGCATTTCCCACTGTTCCTTCCCACCTGGCTGCAGGTGCTGTGGTCTCGTTCTGCCATGCAGGACCTGGGTCAGCTCACCTTGGACAGCCGGGGCTCCCCTGGGCCTACCAGGCCTGGCAGTCTCCTCCACTGCCTCATGGTGCTCAGGGACATCCAGCTCTTGCCCCACAGCACTGTCCCACAGTGGCTTCTGGGTCACAGAGCCCACCAGTGCCTTGTTCCAGCTGAAAACATCTCCTGCCATCCCCATTTGTCCAGCATCACCCTTAGTGCACATGCTCTGTCCAAAAGCATCCTAGTAAGTCTCCTTTTCCCCAACATCACCATGCTCCAGCTCTGTCTGTCTAACTGTGCCCTCTGTGCTCCCATTCCACTTGGGCACAACATCCCTGTGCTCCCACTGGCCCCTGCGGAGCCATTTTGGCCCCAGCTGCTGTTCCTCCAGAGCCCACCTGGCTTTGATCAGGCCACAAGGAAACGGTGCTGGAGGGCAGAATGACAGAAACAAAAGCTTAGGATATGTGGTGTTGTGTTGGAGTCAACACAGCACTTTTCCTGTCCAAGTATGGAACTCAACCTTCCAGTAAGAGCCCAGGAACCCCTCTGACATCATGATGTTCAACAGCCCATTGGCCACCACCCAACTGAGGTGTGTAGAGCTCACTGCCCAGAAACAGGCCCATGGCTGTGTCTTCTCTGAGTCAGTGGCAGCCAGGAGGAGCCTGCCCAGGGCCCTCTTCAGGACAGAATGCAAGCCCAGTGCTCCCTTCCTGCCTGCCTACACAACCAGTTTTAAAGCCCCAGTCCTGTTCCCTTGCCTCCCACTGGCACTTCAGCATCATGACTCCTTTCAGCCTGCTTGGATGCAGAAAGAACAGATCCAGAACTGACTGTCCTGCTGCTCCTTGACCCAGTACATGCTCACAGGGGCATTGGATTACAGACACCTGATAGAGAGGAACCTTAACATTTAAAAGAGATAAACATTATAAATAAGACAGATCTTTTCACACACCAAGTGCAAGCTGCAGTAGCTGCAGCGTCTGCAGCTCTTCTGCTATTAGTGAAGGAGCAGTCGCTGCCTGCCAACCTGCCCTTTGCCTGAGGTAACTCGAGCTGCCTCTGCTTTACCTGCCTGCATGCATCTCTTCCCACGTTCGTGCAGGGCGCAGTCCCTGGCGCAGGAACACGCCGCCGCCGTGCCTGCAGTACTGCCAGCAGCCACCCTTCTAGTACCAGCCCTCCAACCTTTCTGCCAGGAAAACACCAGCACCGCATGCTCACAGCTGCACACCGGCCCCGGGCAGCTCTCAGAGCTACCACTGCATCAAGGAAAGTAAGAAAACATCTGCAGGAATCTCACAGGGAAACAGAAGGAACCACCTCTTACAGTTCCAGAAACTCACGCTGAGTTGCAGCAAAGCAGACTTTGTTTGTTGTTCTGTTTTGACTCTTCTCCTATTTGCCAACTTTGTCCTGAGGCCACAGCTGGGCTCATGGCCTTTCTGCCTGTGGAGCAGGGGCAAGTAAAGGCCTAGAAGAGCAAACATTTCTAAATATATCTGGTTTTGATCCATCTGCACACCTTGTCTTTTATATCAAGGCAGGTTTAAAGCACAGGGCATTTTAGGGCCAATTATCTGAGAAATTGACTGAGATTTTAATTCATTGTTACATTAAAAATAATTATGTTTAATTGCTTCACTGTACAGAGAAAAAGTTGACACTTGGAGGAAAGAAAATTACTTATGATTCATAGTTTCCACATTAGTTTGGCTTTTGCTATTATTTCATGACTCAGTTTGCAAACTGGATACAGACTTTCAGAGGATCAAAAATCTCACAAGAGAAGGCACTTTTTCTCCTTCCTTTCCCATTATTCATATATTAAAAGATAAATATAATAATTTCTTTTGCTTACAGTAAGCTCTGTCTCATTTATTTGACAATTGACTCAATAAAAGAGAAGAGCCTCACCATGCCTGATCTCCGGTATTCAGTGGAGTTGTATAAATAGGGGGAGTGGAATACACAAACAGCCCAAACAACAATGAAATTAGCCTGTGTACCAGCAAAAGATACCAGTAGCTTAAGCTTTCTTCCAGCGAATCAAAAGAGCCACTACTAAGACCTGTAGGTAAGAGCAGAAATAATTTTTTATGCCACAAGACTCTTGAGTATTGCAGCTTCTTCTGTGGAGGATGGTTATATTTTTCTGCTTAATCATCTTGATTCACAACATTTATTAGTTTGATATTTGGTAATGGAGACCCAGTTTTCCAGGTGCTACCGTGGCCACAACAGGACAGACACCAATCCTCCATTAAGAGAAATACTGAAATGTCAGTTTTACACTTAGTTCATCTCAGCTTCACTTCACTAAATGACCTGCCCTCCTCCTGTGATGCCTGAAGCTACTGCTGTCAGTAAATTAAGGGAGAAATAGCTGAAAGAGGCAATATGGCAGTAAAGTCCTGCCCACACACCCCTGCTGCTTCTGAAGGTTTTTGCCTTTTTGTTACATCTCCAGAAGTGTGGCCCAATATCCAAAGCCCACCCAGCAGATGCTGGGAGAGGTTGCTGCTACCAGTGTTCTAAGGGGAAAGCTCAGGCTGTAATCCCCACAAAGGCCACAAAAATCCACACAGCAGTGCACCTAACAGTGCTCCATTTTCCAAGTCATGGGGCGATGCCCTGGACAAGTCAAACCCTTGGACAAAGAACCCAGTTTTGGAGATGGACTGTGAAAACACACATTTCTTTGTAGTTGCAGGAACAGTATCTACAGCAATGCCTGAAATTCTAGAATTATATTAAATTGTCTCATTTCTAGGCAATTCATAACAGCCCACAAAAATTCTTGATGGAGAAAGGCTTTGGACAGATCCTGCTGTATGGTAACAAAGAAAATGTCTTTCATGTACATGAGTGAAATTTCCCTTCACCACCCCTTTTGTTCTGGGGTCACCTCAGAGAATTTACCTACTCTAAGTAGGTGTCCCACACAGAGGAGATGCCTGTGGTGAGCCTTCTGGTAGATACACTGTGCAGATACACTGCCAGCTCTGCTCTTCCTCCTCTGCAAGGACAGCCACAATGATCCCTGAGATCCTCTACACTCTTGTGCCTGTTCTACAGCTCCCTGAAGCCATTTCCAAACCTTGTGTAGTTCAGTCAACACAAGGTCCAAGAATACACATTGGGAGTGCCTTGTTTTAGCTTCCCAAATTGGAAGTCTTTGCCATGCAAAAATCATTGTGATTTTGGATTCAATATCACAAGGAGAATATTTTTCAACAGGAGAGTGGGCTAAGTAGAAAGCTAAGAAAGGATAATTTCTCTTGGATATATATATAAATAGTATTTTTTTCTTGTGCATTTCAGGAAGTGTTTCTTCAACCCACAGGACTTTGTGTGCAGAACAGGAATGTAGTTTAAGTTTAAATGCTGAAATTGCCACAGTAATACAAGTTAAAAGGTAACTACCTGAATATGAAAATGGACAGCTGCTGTTGATGTAGCACATCAGCAGGAGAAACATCCCAAGTAAGGAGCTGCTCTCCACGTCAGTGAGCATTCAGAACACTCTGACTTCCTTCAGAGGGAAAAGAAGAATCAAATTAGTATGTTGTCACAAAACCAGCTGGCAACAAAGATGAAGTAGAAGCAAGAGGACAAGAGCAGGGACAAAGAAATCAGAATCTCCCCAGTTCATTCTGACCTCATGTCCCTTGTTTCTCCAAGCCACCCCAGCAGGAATCCCCACAAGCGGAGGCTGAGCCAGCCCAGGCTGGTGCAGGGCCTGAGCCAGAGCCCTTTATGGAAAAGCCATGGGGAGCACGGGAGTGCAGGAGCCAGACTCCAGAGGAGCAGCTGCCACTCCCAGCCACAGCCCAGTCCCTGCTGTACTGGCTCTTGTGCCAAGGGCAGGTGCACAACCAGCCATGAGCTCCAGCAGTCCCAGCAGCCACTGTGCAATTCCTGATGGTCTTGGCAAGTAAGATCACCCACACCAACCTCAGCCAGGCACCAACCACCACGTACCTGGGAGTCACGGGTACAAGACAGAAGTTTGGATTTCTTGGCATTATTTTCCCACACTGAATAATTTACCAGGATTCGACAGCACGTACCCCTCTGCTGCCTGCAGCATGTTTTCAAAAACACAGGATCCAGAGTGAGTTCACCTTACACAGAACCATGCAATTATACTCACTTCTTTCTTTTTCTTTTTAGAAGACAGAAAAGAGATTTGTATGTCCACCTAGAACAGCAATGAGGTCAAGGGGTTGATCATTAACCTGTCACAAATATTGACAGAGAGACAACCTGGATTCTATGAAACACATTAGAAACCGAAAAGCAGAAGAAAATTGCATGTGTGTTTCCAGACATATACACAGGTGCATTGAAAAGAGAATCAAAAGGTCTTTAAAAGTATCCTTCAGTAATAAAAGCCACCTTTTGCAACTAATTTATTCAGGAAAATATGGAAATTTTGAGAGCAGATTTGTGACACTCCATCACCTTCCAGCAGGTAAGACCAACCCATTTGGAAAACACACAAGCTGCTCTGTAAACCTCTGCTGAAATATGCAGAGCTGGAAGCACGCAGGAGGATTCACAGCAGCCACCTGCAGGCAGGCAAATATTGCCCTGTCACAGTCACAGCCACTCCAACATTACAATTTCTGCCATTACTCAGACCTGTGTTTTACTGGCTCTGAACACAATTCTGTTTTCCCCTGCAAGTCAGTGTTACAGGTTCTCTCTTCCCAGCGCAGGCCTGGTGGGAAGGCTGCTGCTCAAAGCATTATTCTTCAACATTTGTCCATCCCTAAATCCTGTCCCAAGGCAAAAGGAGGAAGAGAGGAGAGGGACAGAGCCAGCAAGTGGCATAGAAGCCCTTGGCTTGACTGCTACTTCTTCAGTGCATGACTCAAAATCCTCACTTGGGTAATAAGCACAGAGGCAGCTTCTGAGGGAATGAGTTTAAGAGGTATTAAGCCTCCTTGCCAATATCACATTCAATTTCTTACAAACTCTAATAAAATTTCACTGTACCTGGAGTTTTTTTAACAGTCTCATCACAAAAGCAGACTGAAGTTCTTCACTGATCCAAACATGCATCCAAGCCCATCGAAATGCTGGAAACACATCACTACAGCAGAGATAGTTCTCCTTTTTTTTCTACAAGATTAAGTATGTTTAACAAGTCTCAAGTACTAAGATTAGAAACAAGTATAAATTGTGATATTAAACTTCACTTGGACTATTGCTACTTCTTATGGACTTATAGGTGCTGTATGTCTTTATTTTGTTTACTGACATACACAGAGATGCAAACAAACATGTATTTATCAGTAAAAGCATCAGCAATGCTAACACAGCCTGCAGCCCATTGCATCCACCAGAACAGGAATTAACAGAAGTGTTTGCTTGCTTGTTAATTAGAAGAGAATTACAGACTTCATGATAAACAGAGCCTGCAAAACCTTGGAATTAAAGTGTTGTTTTTTGGGTTTTTTTGGTGCACTTTTTTTTTGTGTGTGTGTGTGTGGTTTGGTGGTTTTTTTGTTTGGGGTTTTTTTTGTGAATAACACTAAAGACAGTTCCCATTCTCTTTTAAGGAAGTTTGGGAGGGTAAAATCCAGCATCAAGTGTGCAAAGAATGGAAAATACAGGTAAGTTCCAGTCACCAATCAACAATGAGCAATCTGTGAACAATGGAGTAAGGTGTGAAGAACTAGAGGTAGTAATAACATAATAAAAATTTCACTGGGTTGAAATTATACAAATACTGAGCAAACCAAAACAGTTACTGTGGGTAATACCTTGCAGTACAGCTGAAATGACAGAACTGCATCTTCTAGGGTTCTTTTCAAAACACTGTTCTCTGTCCCCTCCTGCCTCCACCCCAACCAGTTCAGACATTTTACACATTTCAAAGATGGAGTTGTCTGACCATGGACAACCTCATTTTCTACAATGCTGTATGTACAGCATCTCAGCTAACAGAAGATATTTTCTTGCCTGTAAGGCCAAAGTAGGACCACGCCACAAATAAACAACATAAGCTGCAACAAACCAATGTAAACAAGAAAAAAAAGGAGGAAACAGAAGATACCAAGGAAAACAGCACACAAGGTTAACACATACTCAGTATTTAATACTGGAGGTCTGATGACACTGAGCTGGTAGAATCCCCAGCTAGCTCTGCTGCCGGCTGTGCCAAAATGCCGTTCCCGAGATTGCCAGCGGTCTCGGGAACCGCTGCAGTTCAGAGCTGTTCCTCTACGGCTGTAGGTGTTATAGTGTCGAGGTTTCGAGGCAAGAACTTAGAGAAGGCTCCCTCTTGTCCAGTTTCTCAGGTTTATTGTCCCAAGCCAGGGGATGAACAAGGAGAGAAGAGAGCCAGAGCGAAGCCCGCTCTTACTTTTAAACCCAGGGGGAGTTACAGTTCTTTACCGATCAGGTTACAGTGGAGAGGGGAGCGAGGAGGGACCCATGATCTAGCACCCTATAGGAAGGGCATGGGGAGTGGAAAGGGTTACAGAGACCAACGGGACACTGAGGAAGAGGGAGTTCTCCAGAACTGGAGGCATGGATCAGGGGACATTGACATTATGTCTAGGGAGGGGAGGACCTAGGGTGAAACCAAAACCATTGAGGAATAAACCATGGGGAGGTAGACCCACCACCACAATCTGACAGTACATTACACTGCATACTGTCACTAGCACAACATAGAGCCACAACATTCCAGACTCTGGATCAGAATCAACCCTTCAAAGGAGCTGACATATCTATGTGGTACTGAATCCACTCAAGGTACTGACTAACTTTGGTGTAGACTCCAAATTTCTCCCTTCTTCCGCAGCCTTCGCCCCAGCTCACCAGTCCTACCAAAAACCAAGTATCCTTATATCTAGTGAACATAGGGCCTCCGCTGTCCCCTCGGCAGGAATCTTTCCTGTCTCCCAGCCTCCCAGCACACACCATGTTGTCAGAGATAGGGAAGCTCATGGCCTGGGCACACTCGTTCCGGGGCACGATGGGGATTTCGATGTACCTGAGGGCAGCAGCGTAGGTGTTGTTACGCTCTCTCGTGCTGCCCCAGCCCGTCACCACCATCTGCTTCCCACTCCTCATCAGCTCCTGCTCTGCCAGGTTGCGGGTGGGAAGGCAGATTGGGAGCGCATATTTGTAATACATCACATGCTCAGCTAAGTGCAGCATGGCTATGTCATTATCAGAGGTCTTCTTGGTGTAATTTTCGTGGGTCACCCATTTATCAATCCAAATGGTTTGCTCATCTTCCTCAAAATGGAAACGAAATTTACCTGGAAGAGCAAACAAGATGACAGATGCTGTCAAAGCTTCCTTTACTTTGAAGACCAAAGCATCTGGATTACACCGGGCATCAGGACTGCACTCCATGTTTTTACTTCTCTTGTAATTCAACTGTTTATGTCATAAGTTAACAGTGCTCTTAATAGATGGACAAATCTCTAAACTTTTCATATTTACAGAAATCATAAATACCCATAGAGCTCTAGAGCTCTGGTCATCAGCTGAGAAGCCAAATTGCCCTGTGGTATTCATATTTCAGTACACTTGTGCAATGTGAGTCACCTTCAGGAGGAAAACAACCTTCTTGGAGCCAGCATTAAAAGCTGGGAGAGCAAGCACACCACAAAACAGGACATTTACAACAGGACATGAGCTTTACACTGCATAGCCAGGGCCTGGATGGCTGAATGTCAGGATTTGTAAGATAAAGTTGACTGATGGGTAAGATTATTCCTTTCTGAAATCTTACATCTGTATTTGAAGGAATTTTTCACTGCTTAAGACTCCTCAGTTGCTATTTGTGCTACATGATCATGGCTACTTCGTGGGCCAAGCAGTTACGGAACAGCAAGCAAGAATCTATGTTGAAAAGGGCCAGAAATTCAAGAAGTCATTTGTGACACATTGCAATAGGAAAGGCAGAGCTAGGTTTTCTGGCAGGCTGTCAATGAGGTCTTGCAAGTTTTTTTCTGTAAGGAGTGTCTCCAAGCATAGGGACTTACAAGCCATAGTAGTTACAGAAATACATTCTCAAAAGACCTCTTAAATCCAGCTTTGGATCTTGGTCTTCCAAACCCTTTATTTCTGAGTCTCCCTTCTTGCTCCTCTGCAGAAAAATAATGGACAGTTCACATGTGGCCAGAGCAGACAGCTGAAACTGCTCTGATGTCTTGTACTAAGTGGCACCAGCCCCTGATGGACTTGCTAGTATTGAGCCAACAATCACAAATCAGTTTTTCTCTCCTATCACAATCTCTTTTCTTTGTGCTGACTGTTCACGGCACCCCCGAGGCAGCCTGAAACTACCGTGGCTGGGGGCTGGCTGGCAGGGCTTTATTCCTGCCTTCACAGATCACAAACTCTGCTTTAGGCCTCAGAAGTAACTCTGGACTCAAGCACTGTCAGACGATCTCCTCTGAGGAAGGCAGAGTGTCTGTGCAGGAACATGCTTGCTGTAGGGTCACATGCTCTGTACACCAGCACAGCCACCAACTGTCTCCATCCTGAGGCACCCATCAATCAGTGGGTGACACCTTTCGCACCGCGGTGACAGGTTCCCTCTCCCCCAGGGGGACAGCCTTTGACTTCTGGTGGGTTATCCATCCCCAGAGTTTCAAATTCCAGAAATCCTAGATGTACACCTGGATGTACTGAACCCAGAGGCTGTGGAAACACATTGAGTTCCTTCTACACAATAAGGACCATCATAATCTTGCTGCTGGCACAAAAATATTAACTGTAAAGGCAGAAACAGTATTTTGAATTGAATCATTACATCTACCTATCTGCTCTATCTTCTTGGAGATCTGCACACAGTTCTGGATGCTCTTAGGCTGCTGATGCAGGAACAAGAGCCACAAACAGGAATATTGTGTTATTCTCAAATCCATCTTCCAAAACTTCAGCTGAGAACTAACTTTCTATTTCAGACACTAAAAAGCCACATGAGCGCCACTACAAGACTTCTCCCCACACTGAGTGTAAACTCAGATGCAAGTTCCCCCTCCAGTTTTTCTCCTGTGGATGGCAAGTTACAGTGGGACAAGTCCAGAAGGGCGTGGGCCATCCCAGCCTGACAGACACAGGTTGAGTACCACCTGTACAGGTTCAGTACGAACACTTTCCTGGCTGTCCCCATGGACATGGCAATGTCTCCATCCAAAACTCTCCTCCTTGTCCCTCACAGATGTCTCCAGGTTTTTCTGATGAGAACTGCTTTTGTGGTGACAGATGTCTCTCTGTGAAAAGGTGAGTATTCTGGCACTAAGAGGACCCAAGGCTACATCACACACTTTTCAATTCATTCTTTATGTTGGATGTACATAAACTTATTGTCTCTACTCTAAAGCACCTGCACATCCACAGTGTGTATGGAACATGCACACAGACCATCTATTTGTAAGGCTATATACACAGACAACAGATTGGCAGGGGTCTCCACAAATACTGGGAATAATCTATCCTTTCACTAATGGAAAGCAAGCAGTTGAGCTGTCACATCTCAGCACCAATGGTAGATAGAAAACACTGTTCAAAACAAACCAACTATGTAAGTGTGAATGAAACACTGATTTTTTTTTTCTCTGTTAATTCAGGAGAAGCACTTACTTGACCTAGTGGCATTTTCTCATGCTCCAGAGCAGCAGAGCAAGTAAAGGCAGTGTTGCCATTCTGCAGCACCTCTCCAGTGAAACATTCTTAAGTAATAGTGTTTAAATACAGGAAAAGGCAGGAAGAGACCCTGTGACATTCTCCTTCTGGGATCAAGACTTTTTTTCAGTATTGGGATGGCCTTAAATATTTTCATCACCAGAAAAACACAGGCAGAAGAGACCAAGACTTTCTGCTTTATAGACCAGCAGCAGTGCTCAGAAGACATCAGCTCACTTCCAGAGTAAGGTTGATAATGGCTCAAATGAAATCAGATTTTTACTAAACTTTGTTTTAGGCTACAGTGCATATTAAATACTGCCTAGACAGACCACTCCTACAGCCAAGGACTTTTGTCTTCAGAACCTGCTAGTCTTTTCCCTGAGATATAAATGTTAGGAATTAAACAGTTATATTTAAAAAACACAGGGACAGGTGATTTTCCATACCAAGCTTAACTTTGAACCCCTTGTGTTCCTCAAGGCAGTGTGCTGCTGTTAGGACCCAAGCTGGATGGATGAGAACACCCCCACACAGGAACGTCCCTTTGGTATTTTGCAGCATAATCTGAAACAAGACAAGGGAGGTGTGACACTGCATGGGGCACAGCTCACAGAATACTGTACTCATTCTTCTTGCGTGCTGCCAAATACCCAGACTTATCAAGCACCAAAGCATGTCACATTCACTGAAGCCAAAGCTCTACAGGAGGACAAAAGCTCTATGAACAGAGTCTCTGTGAAAAACCTACAAAAAAGTTTTGAATGTCCTTCCTGAATGAGGGCTGGCTTCATCCAAATCAGCATGGGGTGATGCTGGTCACTGCAAAGCAGCACTTTGTACTCAAAGCTTTGAAATACAGAGCACAAATGAGGGGTGTGTCCCACACCAGAGACAGCACATCATCTCAGGCTGCAGCTCTCACGCTATGGTGTAAAAGACCCTTTAATATCAAAGGGAACCAGGCCCTAATTTTTTGCATTCATTAGTTCCATGGTAAGCTCTGTGAGGTCTCCCTTTTCTCTGCGATAACCCAACCTGCCATGGCATATTTTGCTGATTAAATCTGCTAACTTGAATTTATGACAGACAAGGTTTATAAGAAAGGGCAAAAAGATCACCTCCCACTGGAAGGCTGTTGCAGAAGCTGAAGCACATGTCACACACCATGAGTTCCCCAGGATGGAGCAACACAGATGGTGAGTGCCACCACTATCTTCTCTCTTGGCAGTGTTGGCACAGCAAGGTCAAAAACTTGGCAACAGCAACAAGGTCAAGCATCCACACAGATACTAAATTATTTTTTCCTGCTACTCCAACCTTTGGGATGCTTTTGAAAAAGCTAAGGGAATCTTAGCTTCATATGACACCACCAGTAACAATGCAAGAGCCTTTCTGGAGCAGAGAGGCAGGCAGAGCCGTTCAGGAAGAGCCTGAACTATTTGTGGCAAAGAATCCCTTTCTCCTCACCTGCCAAGGGCTGCCTCCCCTTCTTCCAACTGTTCCATCAATGACCCGAATATGGAAGTCTGCTTTGGCTTCAATGTAGTCCAACTTCACTCTTCCACAGGGGAACTCCACTGCAGAAGATGCAGAGAAGTTCACTAGCAAAGCCCAGATCATCCAATCCTCTTTCTAGAGGATATTGTCTAACCTAGGCAATATTATTCAGAGGCTTCATGGAAGTCCCTCAATGCTTGGCAGAGGAAGCAGTGTCCTGATTCTCCTCTATGTCTCCATGAGGCAAACATGGATTAAGGGCCATAAAGTGGGTACGGAGCTGGGAAATGCAGGCAGAGTTACTCTTCATGGAATAGATGTTTTGAAAATGAGTTCAAAGTGCACTGCAGACAAATCTCCCCTAAAACTCTTTTACATCAGTCTGAATAATCCTCTGTCAAAGCTGGACTACAAACATCCTGCTCTTACCTACAGGCTCACACGTGGTGTGGTCATCCTTGAGCTGATACCCTGATGCGCAGCTGCACAAGCGATGCTGCTCGGCAGGGTCCTCCCTGCAGAAATGTTCACAGCCCCCATTATCCACGGAGCAGTTGCTGTATTTGACCTCTGTGGGAAAAACAATCAGCAAGAGAGACGTGGAGTTGAGAAGTCAGAGTCATAGAAAGGTAAGGTGGCAAAGTGACACAGTGCTTCATGTGGGTAACAGCTGTCAATGGATTTGGAATGACAGTTGTGGGCTTCAGTGACTCTCAGGCCCCTAGACAGCAAACAGATCTAGGTCCAGAATCAGGGAGTGGGGAGACGGAGGAAACAGATTACTGTCAGGTAGACTGGAGAACAGAAAATGCCCTGTCATATGTGCCAAGTCACACAGTGAAAACTGTTGATGATACACGACATAAAATGCTCATCCCTAAATATGCTATCCACCTTTTGTCCAAGGAAGGAATCGTCACAGTAACAAAATATTTGCAGTGGACTGGGTTTTCCCCTGTATTTAAAAAACCCACAATAATCCCTGTGTTGACAATTCTAAAGTAAACCCCTGCTTCACAGTTATTTCCAGTATTGTCCAAAATTTAGATATGTCATATCTCTAAAATTATCCTGTGGCAACACAAAGTTAATTTTGCTTTAGATAAGCACAGATAAACCTCTTACCACATCAAGAAGCAATAGAGAGAGCACATTAGTAAAGAAAGTAGTAAAGAAAGAGCATGGTGTGCAATGACTGAAGTGTCCATCCCTATCGCACAGAGATCCCTGTCATGTTGTTTTATAGTGGATTAAATGCAGTGTTACCATAACTGCACAAAACCCCCTCCCAGCCTTTGTTACAGATGCAGGAAAATTTTCCAATACTGTCCTTGCAGATCCCATTGGAACAAGGACGTTGCTCACACTGATCTCCATCTGAAACAGAGGTAGAAAAACTCAGTCGCTGAACCATACAGAGCTCACAGATCAAACATCAACATGAACAGACCCTCCCCAGACTTCCAAGTATCAGGCATGTTTCTGGCACTTAATGGTGACATCTCTGTGGCACTTGGCCAGAGACAGGGCCATCAGTATGGGTTCTCAATTACATCTGCAGAGTGAGTAGAGTGGGTAGAAGGGGAGGAAAAAGTAAAGCCTGAGGCAGGCAGGGCAGCAGCAGGTTACTGCTGGACCACATCAGGCATGGTTAGAGCATCAAAGCATTTTTCACCAATTCCTTAACTCTGGGAAGATGACTGATGATAGGTACAGGTGCACCTCAAGTGTTTTAGGTAGGTTGCTTGTATGATAGAACAGGAAAACATCCTCTGCACACCCCTTATGAGAGAGAATGAGAATTTGAATCAGTATATGACACATGGCAGGAGGAAGGCTGAGTACTAGTAACTCTTGAGGAAGCACAGAGAAGTGATTAGGAAAGTCTTTACTTACCTACATACTTGCTCCAAAAATCTAGCTGTGGAGAAACAAAACTTGTATTACAGAAAGAAACCATTTTTAACAAGTGAGGGATTTAAAGTGTTTCATGGTCTTGGCCAACAGGACACAGCACTTGGGTCAGTAACATCGGTCTCATTCTTCTTGGCAGTGTAATTACTGGCACTACAGACCAAGAAAACCAGCCAGTGATCCTCCTGTACTGCCTGTACTAAGCACAGACCCCTCTGCTCTGCTTGCAGGCTATTTTCTTGGCACTTACTGTCAGGTAAGTCACCTGAGTTCACTTGAGCCCAGTTAGACAAAACATGGTCATTCCAAGGACAGCCCCTCTCTCCTCTGGGGTCTGAGGGTCAGCAAGGACTGGGTAATCCTATGCTTTGAGCCTACTCTGCTCAAAATAGCAACAGAGTCCAACCCAACACAATGATTGAGTGTGGAAAGGGGCAGGAATCAGCAGACAGTAAACACAGTGTCCAATTCAAAATAGGAGGAGAGAGAGAACATAGTGATAAGAGAAATATTTGTCAGGCATAACTGGGAGACTTGGGAGATACACTGAAAAGCAGCCAGGACTGGTGAATGGACAAGGAAGGGGAAAGACTGGAAGGACTAGGAAAAACTTAGTAGCAGCAAGAATAGCCAATGGGGTCAAGCAAGGATTGGAATTAACCGTCTGGGACCTAATGCTCACCAGGTGGGTCAGCTGGGACACGCTTGAGTAGCCAAGCTTTGTGGCCCATAGAGGGGTAACTTGACAATCACTGTAACACAGTGACACTCAAAACCATGCCTACACCTGAGGAGTCAGGAGAGATCCGTGTTCAGTACTGACAGCATGATCTCCTGTGCCCTGGATTGCAGTTTTTTAAGAAAATAATTGATTGGCTAAGTTCCCCACTCATCCTTAAAAAAACCAACTTACTGTTGCTTCCCTGGTTTCAAATATCTCACTGGCCTCCTCAAAGTCACAGAGCTCTTCCTTACACTCACGCTCCAAAGAGCCTGGCTTGAGCTCCTCCAGGAAAGTGTTCGCCCGCTTCTGGATTCTCAGGACTTGGTTTGCATCTTTACTGCTGTAAAATACTGCAAGGAAAAAGGTGAAAGCACAAGCAAAGAGCTGGCTGAAAACTGGTAGTAGTGCTTCCCAAAGGACACTTACAAGAGCAAGAGCCTCTCTCCTGTACAGCAAGAGAGGCTGCCCTAGACACCATGTGCTATCTGTGCTATGCTGAAGAAGCAAGCTCCAGCCTCTGCCCTGTGGTACCCTGACAGCTCATGGGGCTCAGCAGGGCTCTGACCAGGCAGCTGCCATGGCACCAGCACTGTCTGTCAGCCTCTGCTAAAGGAAGTCAAACCCCCCTAATGGGAACGATTCCAGCCACTTCCTCTGACTAACAGAGGAGCAGGAAACGCAACTGCAGTGAGTGGGAAAGGTTGAAGGCCATCTCTCAAAAGAACACTTACTTGAGGTGCCACAGCCCCGTGAAGAGCAGGCAGCCAGCAGCAGTCCCACAGTGAGGAGCTTCCACATCCTGCAGCAGCAGTCACCTGAGGAGGAGAAGGCAGCTGTCAAGAAAAGCACATTGCAGAGTAACACAAGACCCTGCTGCAGACAGTTCCCACCTATCCAGCTCAGCCAGCTCGCGTTTGCTTTTAAGAGAGCAGCTTCCCTGCTGAATGCTCTGCTGTGCCTTGTCTCTGACCCCAGCTCTGGAGCGGCCATTCACTAGAGTCCCTCCAGACTGGTTTGCTCATTCCCTTTAATACATCAGCAGCTCTCCCAGAACACTTCTGGCCTATCCTGACACCCTCCCCTTGTCACTGGACATTTTTTACGAGCTTCATGCTCCATTAAAGCAAGCTGTACTTGGAAATCTCAAAGGATTCAATACTTTTGAAGCACTTACTGCTTTATTCAGTGGGAATCAGCGTGATCTGTTCTCCCTCCATGAGCTCTGCTGGAACTTAGTTAATCCATAACTTCAGATATTTACTCTTCGGAGTGACATAAAGTGCTTTCTTTTTAGTTGTTAAACAAACAGTGCTCAGGGAGAGCTTGACCATTTACCTGCATACAGGGGAAAATTAAAACAGCTGAGGCACCCACTCTGCCTTTCTCAAACCTTTTTTCTTTTTGATTCTCTGGTAAGAAGAAATGGTTATGTATAGTTTGCAAGTGTACATACCCAGTGCTGAGATCTCTTGAGAGGTCCTGCCCTCTTCTCACAGCACACAATCACTCAAAAGAGACACATATTGCTAATTTTTAAGAGTCCTCCCAGATCACTTTCTCATCAAAGCTTCCACCGCAAAATAGCCAAGGGAACTAACCCCCCCTGACAGCCATGAGCAGGTACCAGATGCTTGTACCAGCATGTTGCATCTTCTGGTGTCCTGGGTTAGCTCTCATCAGAACAAAGTATTCTATTGAATTCTGAACACTAAGCATTTAGAGAAAAGCCCCAATCCTTTTCAGAAGTTTTCTTGCATTGGAGGTGGTAGGAACCAGCGTGTCCCAGGTCTCTGAGAAGAGTGTCTGCAGGGGCACCTCTGTGACCTGTGCAGCAGAATTCCAGAATCACTCAGGTTGGAAAAGACCTCCAAGACCATCGAGTCTAACCTGTGACCGATCCCCACCTTGTCACCCAGCCCAAAGCACTGAGTGCCACATCCAGTCATTCCTTGAACACTTCCAGTAATGGGAACTCCAAACCTCCCTGGGCAGCCCCTTCCAATGCCTGACCACCCTTTGCAGGAAGAAATTCTTCCTGATGTTGAAGATATGGCATCTTCATGCTAATTATCTGTGCCCCCAGGAGTCCTCTGGGGTCCTTCATCAGGGAAAGTGCCACCAGATGTTAGGGAAAGATGGGCCCCCCCAGAATCTTAGCTCACATCCCATGACACTGATTAGGAGAGCTCTGACTGCTTATTAAACTCATGTTACTCATATTTGTAGCTGACCTGGCTATTTGCTACCATGTAGGTTATGTGGTTTTGAATACATGTTTGTTTCTAAGATTTGGTATAGTCTTAGAAATAAGATTGGAAATTCAGGACACGCACACCAACTGCCAACCTCAAACATGCAAACCAATATGACAGCCTTTTAAAAACATCCTTTTTTTTTTTTAACCCCTGTACTGATACTCAGTAAGAATTAACTTCTTCATCACCCCTTCTGTTTTGAGGGTTTTGTTTTCTCCTGCCACTGCAGTGAAGAAATAAGTATTTTAAAAGCCAGAACTTGGGCTCTCAGGTGATCTTATGACTTCAGGTGCAGGGGATTGAAGAAAAGATGGTCCAGGGTACTTCAAGTTTTGCATGCCAGGGAACCAATTTCAATCTAAAAAAATCACAGTACTGGGCTGTTTTCTAGTTCACTTTCATTTTAAAAAATAGGAATTTTTCTAAGGAGGTCTAGAAGAGGGTAAAAAGGAGAAAAGAGAAACCTAACAAGAGAATGGCAAGACAGAAGCTCCATAAATTTAAATTAACACTGTGGAGACTTCTGATTCAGTGTGTTATGAACAGGCACTAATAATGGAAGAAATCACCTCCTTGAAAAAAAAAAGGCATCATGGATGTTTCAGATTTCACAGCTGAAAGATACTCCCCCTTACAGCTTGAAGGGACAGAGCACACCAGAGTGTTTACACACCCCTGTGTGTAAAGAAAACCAAAAGCTTTGCTTTTGCCTTTCTACAGCAAAGCTGCTGGCAAATTCTCAAATGTGTTCTCAGCCTTTAGCCTCAGCCAGGAGGACCAAATTGCTCCTTTCAAATTTTTCTAAATTGAAATTAAAATTGTAAATTTCTGCAAATTCAATAAATTATAGAGAGATGTAAATTTTGATAAAGAAGGAAACTGAAGTGGCAAAAAAATCACAAAAATCAAACCCCACAGCTCTTCAGCAGTCATCCTGTGCTGCATCCACCAGTGCTTCCTATTTCATAGCTTTTAATTTGCAACAAATCTGGACAATTCACTGAGCAATAAAAGCACCAAGCCTACTTCCTGCATGCACACTGGAGCCTCTACCTGCCAGAGCTCTCCCAAAGTCTCCCTCTCATCTCAAGTCCTGATTTCTTGCAAGACTTACAGAAACACGGTATTCTGTGAGCCATAATCTCTCCCTGTGAACTGTCTGAAACAGGACAGCAGTTCCAAACAGGCATTAAAAGGGGAAAGACAGGCTCATACACACAGCACCAGAGAAACAGACTACTGCTTCCCTAGGAAACCCAAGCTGAAGTATCAGTCTCCTTGGGTTGCTCCTCTTAAAAGAAAAGGTCCTTGGAGCCCAAGGTTTTGCACAGTTCAGAGGAACACTGAACATGTGCCAGAAAGGCAAGAACACCTCTCCATGGAGAGCCTGTGCGCTGCTGGGAAGTGCTGCTGTGAATCCAGTTTGCAGCCTGGAAACAAGAGGAATTTGACAACCTGTGCAGGTATCAAATTCCTCCCAGCCTGTTACTTCTCTGGTTGGGATCTGCTCACACCTGGGAGTGCTGCTGGGGCTGCAGTTCTGCACAGCCTCTGCCGAGAGAGACCGTCACCTTGCTCCAACTCCTCCTCTGGAGCAGCCCATCAGTGCAAACCAACCTGCTCATGGAGCACATGAGGGCTGAGGCCACCCCCTTCCCTGCTCCCATGAAGAAAAGCCATAGGCCACAACTGACTTGCATTTTGCCATGACATCAACCAAAGGGGTCTTCTCAGTCATATGCACACTGCCCCACCTCTTCCTTTTTTGTAAAGAAAAACACTCCCAGGTCACTGAGTAAGCCAGCAAAATGCTAGAACTCCTCAGACAGAAGTTGCTGGAGAACTGCCATGACTCTTTAGGTTGATATCAACATGTAATGTCACTTTCCAGTCTCAGGACCTTTTCATTCTGCCCACATGAGAATTAAACACCTCAAGCTACTCCAGGCCCAACTAGGGGGTGCACAGTTAGTCATATATTTTATTTAACTCATTGGTAGAGATCTTGACAGTATATCTTCCTCCCACAGCCCATACCACCCTTCTGAGACCTATTAGGTAGTTAAACTAAGAGGATGGCAGCCCTGAGAAGGAGGTCTGACATTCAGAAATGACACACTGAGTGGGGCAGTAATATTTTTGCTATTAGCTTCTGCCACATTATTAAAAAAAAGACCAAAGTTAATTAACCTCTATCAGAGGAGTAAGAATATCTTCTGTCTCTGCTGTTGCTTTCTTTGCATGTTTTCTGTAGTGCCACTTAAAGCAGAGCCTGATACTCAGGGTCTGATGTGTGTGTGAGTAAACACAGTAGCTCTTCTTCTGTCCTTATTCTGGCTCCAGGTAACCAACATTGTAATGCTCACTTTTACCATTTTCATCATGCAAAAGTATGTAACATTAGAACGATGTTCCTGTTCCATACACTATTCTCTCCCTAATTCTGTTTAATTATTACATACAAAGATGTTTTTCACATAGAAAACATTCATGACCATTGTAACTTACTTTCCACCTGCTTTGCGACAGTACTGTGGAACTCTATAACCATCCTCTCAATTTAAATAAATCTGCTGGAAGCTTCCTGTCAGCATCTTCTGAACACATCAATCTGTGCAGATGGAAGAGAAAGCTTGTCACAATCCACTACATGGACTGCTCACCCAAACACCTCCAAATTTTTTTGTTTCAAGTTTACAGGTGTCATTTATGGCACTCAGTTTCTACATTTCATGAGAAAATTCACTTCTTCCACATATTTGTAAATGCATTTTCACTTACTCCGGTCACTGCACATATTGCCTGCAATAAACAGAATACACAGAGGCCCAGGTGAGGAGGTAACAACTGCTCCCGTCTCATCCTGGCACCGCAGCACCGTGGCCAGGAACAGCCACCTGAGGAGGGGCAACCAACACAGCCCTGCTGAGTCTGACACAGTGTTCCCATTGAGCTGTGGGTCTGCTGCCAACAGAGCTTTGAACAGGATGAGCACCAGTAGAAGCACCACATTTAAAACATCTTTTGTTCACTGCAAGACATGGCTAAAAAAATTGAACTACCTGATGTCTTCTAGTCCATGCCAATTAAACCAACACAAAAAATGCTACAAAACTAGTGTACAACACTTACATTTACCTTTTCACTCCTCTCTAAGGAACAGCTCTGAAGTTCTGATGCAAGCCAGGATAAAACCATTTAATCACAGCACAGGTTTTTATTAGCTGGTTCCCACCCAATGGGCACAGCAGCCCTCTCACAAGGAAATCAGTAACAGAGAATCCTTACTGGAAGCTCGGGAACATGTTTACTTTATATACAAGAAAAACATATTTACAGCAAGTAAACTATGTACAAAAAAAACTCAAGAGACATTTCCATGGTAATCACTGTATAAATTAACAAAATAAATAGGAGGGAAGCAAGTCCCATTCTTAAGGCACAAAACCTTCTTCCCAAGACTGTACAGGGATTCACTTGCTTCCCAATGCTTTCGACAGGATCACAGGAATGGTGGGGAGACCCCTGAGGAACAACGATTGGTGGACAATGATACAGACATGCAGTCACTGCTGACAGTTGTAGAAAAACATCATTTTTCATCCTTTCTTTTTTTTTACAGTACACAGCCCTTAAGATACAAAATATGTCTTGTAAACAGTCTGTTTTATAAATCACATCGCTATTATGCACATGTTTAAATAACACTAAAACAATGAACGAAGCTTTCCATACGATTTGGGTGCAGAAGCAGTCGTAGCACTGGCACTGAAGGCCTCAGCAGAGCTGGAGGCTCCCAGGTGCCAAGCCAGCACCTCCAGGCACCCAGGGGCACAGCTCCCCTTGGCCACCGTGCTGGCTCCTGCCGACACCCCACAAACTACAACAGAGGCTGTACCAGCCCTCCCGAGGGCAGCCCAGCACAGGGCACTGCCAACAGCCAAACCTCCCTCCAGTCTCCACTGCATGCAGTCTCACTTAGCCCCAACCATCATTCCCCAGAATCTGCCATTAAATATCCAGGATGGTGCCAGAACAGACTGAAGCTTCTTCCAAGCAGAAGAAACCCCGTGCCCAGCTCACTGCAGCCACTGCCAGGGGTGAGGGATGTGAACAGAAGGCGCCACACGGCTTTCACAGGAGTTGCGTTTCTTCAGGGACTAAACACCTGTGTAATATGTGCAGTTCTAGCTTCTCTCAGGCTGGTGCTCCTGAGACTGCTGGACAGCCTCTTTTTGGCAAAGCAGCACATTTTTTACTAATTGTCTTTCCTGAGTTTCTCTCCCACAAAAAATTATCAAATGTCAGAAGAGAAACTCAGAGTAGCCAGTAGCCAGGAGTTCTACCTGGCTCCCTACTTAGCAGATAGCACTCACTGATGTTCAACAAATTGTCTTCATCTATTCACAAAAATCTTGCCAAGAGAAATCTGCACTATTCCCAGTGAGACACAGAGAACTACAACCCTTTGGGGTTTCTTAGATCTATACCTTAATAAATATTCAAAGGCACTCAGGTTAAATGCAGATCCCATTTTCTAGCTCTTAAAAGAAGGAAGAACTCCCTCCCTGCCTCTGATAAGTAACAGACAGGAATACTGTGGCTGTCAACCCTTTGATAAATGTGCATGTGCACAAAAAGGATCTGAAGGCATTGACACAGAGATCATAAAAGCAAAAAAAATGGAGATGGGTCTGTGCAGGCCTCATCACTCACACAAATGGCTAATGGCCATCAGGTCTTGATATATATGGCATGAATTTAGGAACACACCTGAATATAAAAACTCTTTGGATTCCTCTGTTGCTCTGAGCAGGAAGAGTAGAGAGGAGCTGTTTCTATGGAAGCAAGAATTTAATCCCTCAAGGATTATGCAAGGCAAGTGCTTATTGTTTATGCATCTTTAACTATAAGGCTGCCTGGGGAAAGTTCACAAAACAGCTCCTTCACTACATATAGGAATAAACACAAATCTCACCTCTTCTCCGGAGTTATCACCTGCCTCACCCCCTCGCTGCACTCTCCTGGGAAGGCACAGGGATGTCCCAGCCACGCACAATTCTTGGACAGACAGTGGGATGCACACACTGTGACGTCACTGCACACCACCACTAAGGATGGCTGCATCCTGGGGTTCTCCTAAGGTTTCTCCTCATTTTCATCAAGACACTGCTCTGTGCCTCAAAAAGCAAGTAGGACAATACAGTATTTTTGCAATTCTTTCTTACCTGATACCTCAGGAATTCAATATAGTTAGAGGGAGTCTGTACTGATAAATAAAAAATACAGCTATGGAAGCAACTGCCAATGTGTACATAGGAGAAATCCATTCAGGTCAAGGCTCGACATATTTCCTGCTCAGGCCCCACAGTATTTATACCATAAGTGTTTCTAAGCTGGATCAAGCACGTTCAGTCTTCTTTTACCTTCTCATGAGCAAACCCTGTCACTCACCAGGCTGAGAGGAGACACATGGGTGAATGTGTCTGGTTAGAACAGACAGGCAGAGTCAGACTAACCCTCGGTGAAATACTAGGGAATTCAATGGAGTTTGCCCAGCTGAAATGAAATCAGCCCAGAGCCTCTATAAGCTGACAAATCTTTACATAAACTAACTTGACTGATTGTTATTAGACTAGAGAAGTGATATCAATTTGATAAAAATCCTTACAAGTAAAAAAAGAAGAATGATGTCCTCAGCAAATTATCTTTTATACCACGGTGTATGTGGGGTTTTCTGTCTGCAGCCATAGTCAGACAGGTGTCACTCTGTAATAATAAAGCAAAAAATACACAAAATACAACAAAATAATTAAAAATTTCTGCTGTCTCTCAAGTTTTACAGCACTGACTGTTGCCAAATTCCCCTTGCAGTGATAAAGATGGTGATATAACTACGCATGCTGGTCTTGGGCTTTAACAGCCACCCAACTGGGACCAGCCATCTAGAAACTCTGATTCAGTGGCACTAACCTTTCCATGCTGCACTATTGCTGTTACCAAAGGCAATTTATCAACATATTCCAGTTTTCATTACGATGCTCATTTCCTTGGTAACAATCCTCCTTCTCTCAGTGCTCTTACAGGAGCCCCAATGTTTGACATAAGGAATCTCTTAGGGGTACAGCCCAGGAGAACTGAGCTACTCTAATCTTTTCTATCACCCTGGAGTGAAGGAGCAAGGTAGCAAGAAAGAGGTGCAAGCTGGAAAAGCTACTGAAACCAAGACAGGTGAAAAGATACAAGTACTAGACTTGAATCACATATTTTGTGACAAAAATCATTTTCTACACTGCAAGTAGAAGTAGAGAAACAGCTCTCGTGTTTGTGGCCACAGAAGTGGCACTAAACAGGCAGGAAGCTACAACTGGCCGTTGCCAGTCATGCTGCTCCCTCCCCCAAGATGAAGCAAGTTGTCCTGTACCTCCCTTCTTGTGCAGCCCAAACAGCTTAATAGCTTTCCTCTCCCTTTTATCTGGTCTCCCAAAGATGAATTCAGAAGGAATGTCAGAGCCGATCTCCTGTAACCATCTGGCTCTCCAGAATTTTCTTTTCTTACTGCCAGGAATTTCTGAACAATTGTCAGTGATGACTCAGCACCACATTTTTTGTGAAAACCTAAAAACTGTACCATTGCCCCTGGCTGTAAGAGGAGAGCAGGCCCAGCAGAAGGCCACACCAGCTGGAGCAAACCCTGTCTGAAGCACATGCATTGTTTGTTGCAAAAGCGTGAGTGAACGAGAATCACTGGATATTCATTGGAAGAGGTCTGCACTGGCTTTGAATTTCAGATGCAAATTGCACTCATCTACAGATGCATTAAAAAGGAATTAGTAAGATGAAAGTAGAGGCTTTATCCCACTTAAATATGCTAAATACAGGTCTGACACACAGATGAGCAGGAAAGTTTTGGGTCCTGAAAGACTGTCAGATGTTCCTGAACTAAGACTGGCCAATACATCTTTTGCCCTGAATGATTCTACTGTGACGAAGTTATCCAGTAAAGGTATCTGTGTTGCAGTTCTCAGGAGTCCTGCACTGTCCCTGGAACCAGAACTTCCCATGACACAGGACATGGCTCTTCACACAGCGAGTGAGTTCTGTCCAAGAGGCTCTGCCAACCGCAGAGGAAGTGCCTCTTCACTGGCTGCAGCCATACCCCACAGGAAAAAAGTAGCACCATGCTTGGTTGATATGAGCTCTGAACAGCTAAAATTTGGCTGTTCAGCAGAGATAGTTGTGAGCACATCTGCTTTGTGAGGTGACTGCTGTGCAGTTAGGGAGAATGGTAGACACAGGCTGTGAAAACAGAGGCTAAGCCTCGCTGGCAGGAGTACTCCGGCTCAGCTCCTTGATCCCGTGCAGTATCCTCTTCATGTGACCCACTTTGGTCACACCCAGGTCCTGGAAGGCAAAAAGAAAACCTTACATTAAGAGAAAGGCATAGGGAAACTCCAGGTGGCCAAGCAACAGTTACAAACTAGTCAGCCAGTTACAAAGAGAGGAAACCAACCAGAAAAATTCCAAACCTGAAGGTTATATACAGAGCCTCAAACCACTTTTTTGTCAAAAAACTACTAAGGAATGTAGAGCGGACACAGAGCAATGCAGAGAAACAACTGCAGACTGTTAGCTAGAAACACAAATTGCTTTGGCTGTCAAAGGCTGTGAGAACAGAAAGAGCACACAGACATCAAGGACCTAAGCTAGTAGCCAAAACATGCAGGAATAACTAACCAGGCACATCTGTTAGCTGGATACCATGCAACAAACACAGGCTGTAGGTGGATGACATGCAGAGGGGTCAGCTACACACGTTACAGCAAACCGCACCATGGGAAGATGGTCAAAATTATAAATAAAGATTCAAGGGGCCACACATGACTTCAAAAAACCCCAGTGTTTTCCTGCTCTATGCAAGTCACCAGAATGATGACACAAGTCTCTCACACATGCAGAAAACCACCACTTTCAATTTCTCTCAGTAGAAACAATGTCTCCTGGTGAGGAGATGAAAAGTTGTGCAATGTGGTGGCTAAGCCCTCTTAAAAAAGATTCTCTCCATCCATAAGCCTCATCAAAGTGCACAATCACTTTTTCTTTCTTTTTCTTTCATCACACAAAGAAGTGTGACGATCTATTTGTCCAGTCACTGCACAGTAAGAACCAAATCTTCCCAATTACAGCACCTTCTGCAAAGATGGTACAGTAGCTGAGAAAAACTTCCCTCATTAAAATCAGAGACTCTCAAGAACACTATTGGCAATCAGTGTGCTGGACTGTATCACACCTCCAGGAAGCTGTGGCAGAACTGGACAGCAGGTTCCTCAACCAGCTCTTCTATCTCCCTGCTATTAAAAACCAGGTGACCCAAACCGGTGAGAAAATAAAACGAGGCTGTAGTGAACCTGTTCATCTTGCCAAGGCACCTGGAATGAACAGCAGGCAGACCACTTCCAAGCACATTCAGCACAGGAGGTCATGCAGATGCAGCTGGCTATTTCTCATGAGCCGACCGTGAAAGTACCTTGAGGTCCCTCCGTTCAAGGTGCAGGAGCTCAGAGCCCCGGACGTCATGCCGGATGAAGATATCCTTATACTCACAAAGACTGAGGTGCTCAAGCCACGCCGCAACCTCCTCCGTTCCCCAGAGGTGAACTGTTAGAGATGGAAAAGCAGGAGTGCATTGAGTACCCAGAATCCCAGGAGACAGGGAGAGATGAGGACACCACAGCACTCAGTGCCAGAGGAGGAGGGCAAGCAGGACCACAGCCTCTAACAAAGGGGAGGAAACACAACCTTCAATTTTGAATGAAGGAGGTAGGGCAAAAAAAGATAAGAGATGTTCTCTTAAGAAGAGGCCTGCTGCAGTACAGCCAGGAGGAACTGCATATTTGTTTTGATGGGACGGGATATCTTTTGATGGGGATAACTATTTTAAAGTTTACCCCCATGTTTAAGAAGAGTAAGTTCATCGTGTAAATTCTGCGTACAAAACACAGATTCATAAAATATATGATGGAGAATCACAGCACAGGTGAGTTTGCACATTATTATGTACAACCACTTCTGCTCAGTAAACAAAATGGCAACCTCTCTCCCCCTTGTCTGAGGGAGAGAGGAAGAGTTTAGACTTCCACCTTCCTGCACAGTGTCTAAATAAGAAAATAACAATATTTCCCAGTTTTGGGAGGCAGTGAATGAACACCAGCCTGTCAAGACAGGAGACTGTACCCACAACTCCATCGCAGAGGATAGGACCCAAGAGCCAACAGAACACGTCATACTTGTGAATTTTGGAAGAAAGCCTTCATAAGGAGAGCATAGACCAAAAATCAACTAGACCAATTTATAGAGAAAGTGTCTTGAATGGCAATTTGTTGATTCATGGCCAGTTTTTATCTACTGACCAATAGGATTAAAGGTCAGGGAGCACCTGCAGTGATGCTGATCCCCAGCCAGTTAGACATGAAACTTGATTAAAGTCTGAAGCTGAATCAATGAGAAAAATATAATTTACTGTATCATAGAGAATAAGCAGTGAAAAGACTGGAGTTACACGGACTTGGGCCCCGCAGTCATTTTTACACTTAAAATGCCAAAATCCTCAAATTCACTTCCCTAAGCACCCTCTGAAATATCCCTTAAAATCTGTAAAGTGTAGGGGAGAATTCTTCAGAGGCTACCTCCTGTTTCTGCTCAGGAACGTTTGCATGGTACAGGAAGCAATAAGCTATTTTGCCACATGAAAAAGATTGACTAGACCTGCAAGAAGAGGCAGATGCAGGTGAAACAGAAGGAGAGGATGTGTGAGGAAACAGATGGAGAACAGGTAGTGGTGTGACCACACTGATGTGACAAAAAGACACAATGAATGAGCAGACTTGGTACCCGGCAATCCCATGCTACTATGAGTCTCCTTATTTTTGTTGTTCTTCTCCTTTTTAAACTTGGTCACCAGGCGGAATTTGCCACTGCGGCTGCGTTTAGAATAATCCAGTATCTGGTTCTGCAAGAACAGAAAGGGAAAACCAAGCACACAGTCATAAACTGATTGGAATGGACTAAGAGCAACAAGCACTGTCAAGCTTAGTTCCACGATCTTGTAAGAAAGGAAAGAAAAAAATCCTAAACTCATTCTGATCAAGACAGAAAAGGAAGCAGAGAAAGTTGATCCCATGTTAGGCAAGGAATCTTGGCAGGAAATTACTTTCTTTAGCCCTAGGGAGTCAAGTTTCTTCCTTAATAATGTTTTCTCACATCAGTCATACAGTAACAGGAAGTCAAACACACAGAGCCAACTAGGGAAAAAGAGAACAGCTAGGAAAAAATAGCCTTGGTCCTCCTCACCTCCTCATCACAGGGCTCCATAAGCTGCCACAGCCAAGGGATGTCTGCCAGTTTCCTCAGCTGGAGGTCCATGTCTGCCAGGGCTGCCTGGAGCTGCTCCTTCTGTGGAGGATCTAATTGCTGGATCAGGAGTAGAAGGAAGGCAGAGTTAAAAGCCTCATAGAACACACAGCCAGGCCCTTGCCTTGAAATTCCTAGCTAACAAAGCAGTTCCTCCTTTTGAAGGAAGTGCAAAGCAGGTACTCTGCCCACACCAAGTTAACAATTCTTATATTTTCTGAGCTCCAAGCTCCACAGCACACCCATGTAGCAAAATTTTCTGTAGCAAATGATTCCTGGGTAATAAGATCCAAACTGACTTAGAGTCCAAGACCAGCAAAGTGCTAGGCCCGGACAATAGGAGGAGAGGGGCGGAAGTGAGAGGCTGCTTTTTCCTCCTGCTTTGTGCTCCTTACCAGTGCCATCTTGCCTGCCAGCAGCAGCTCTGTCTCATTGTGCAGGGCTTTGACATTATTCACCATCTCTACAACAAGGCTGCAGTTCAGACCCTGCAGGGAAGCAATTCATACACAAGTTAAGCTTGGAAGTGCAGAGGTCTGAGCAGTCAAAAGGAAGAAGTCTTAGACTAGCAAGGCCTACTTTTGGTCAGGCAGAATGGAAAACCAAGAGCTCTGGAGCAAGGACAAAATGGGAGATGCCAAGTGAGTGCAGTACCTCTGTAGACTTGGATTTAGCGTAGACTTTGTCCATAGACTTGGAGCTGGCATTGACAGCATGGGCAAGCTCCTGTTCCATGTCCTGATAGGATTGAGCTATTTCCCGAATGCTAGAGAGAGAATTACAGATTGCATCAGCATATGCTCAAAGCAGGAGATCTCTCCTGACTGGTATCCCATTTTAACACCCATCCAAGCGACGAGCCGAGCCGGCATCACGGCACGGGCACAGCCTCTGGCAAAGCAGGGCCGTTCTCCTGCCACACTGAGCATGCACAGGCAAGGAAATGCAGCTCTCACAGGCACAACATGTTCAATTCTGCACACAAACTGGGATCAGTCTGAAATACAACCCAGACATTTTAGTACAACCAGAGTGATGTGAAAGGCAGCTGCACTTACAGCAACCTTCTCTAATGACTCTGGGAATTTTCTCTCAGAAGCCCAAAGGAATGCCTGACTAAAGGATGAGCAGCTAAGCACACATTCTGGGCATTGTACAAAAATTTTTGCTAGGCATCAGGGTTACAAGAACATAGGCTGTCATCTGAGCTCCTTGAGAGGCTTTTGTTTCTTTTCTGAAAAAACTACTTTATATTCACAGGTAACAGGTTCTTTCAGGATTAAAGGATCCATGGTTGCTCATGAAAGCAACATTTTTTGTTCAAAATGACCTAAAAAAGCTTATTCAGCTTCAGTCCTTGTTTAGCTGAGACACTGAACAATGGATGATGCTACTCCCAGTGACATGGACCAGCAATGCAGCAGGTAAGACTGAACAGAACATCTCCAGAAACAGGAAGCAGGACAAGAACTTCATGCACTAAAGGAGGCTCTATTCACCAAAAGCAGGTTGAGTCACACCTGTGGATCAGAGCACCTGCAGCTTGACCAAACTGGATGATCTGGGTGGATTCTTCTTCAGACATGATCTCTGGTTGCAGAGAGAAAGAGGAGGGTCGTGACAACTCACACTTCTGTTTGTCCTCCCAAGACTTCAGGGTGCTCTCAAACGCCTAAAAACACAGCAAGCAAACTGTGAGGTACCTTGTAAAACTCCTATAAAAAACCCAGTGACTGTGCCTATGCCTGTAAAACATGTAGATCTGGTACAGGCACTTTTCACTGCAGGGCCCAGTAGTTAAGTTGCTTGCAACTTTGCTAACTAGCTGGCTGGGATGAAGTTTTCCACACTACATGCTTGCCTTGGTTGAACTTCTGTTTAAGCATAGGTTTAGTCAAAATTACTGAGCAGTTCTGAGGGCCAGACTAACAAAATCCACCAATTCCCTACTGGTGGCAGCCTTTTCTTTGAGCAGCTGTATCACCTTTACACCTCAGTATTACGGTGACACTTCAGAGCTTGAAATTAAAAATGTTCAAGGCTCCTCCTTCTCTGGAAGTAAATTAGGCTTCCCTAGGAACTGGTGGGCCAAGCAGCTGAACTCAGAGCTAGGACCTGTCCCATTTCCAACTTTACTGATATTCCTGTGGGCAGCAGCTAGTGGTATGGGAAGAAGCAAAACAGATCCAGTGTAGAAGGATCGACATTGAACATGGTGAGAATGAAAACTATGGAGCCCTGTGGTAAAGCACTCCCTCTACTGCCCCTGATACTGGAAAACCAGGCTCGTCAGCTCAGTGCAAGCTACCTGCTGATCTCACTCTTGCTGATGACTTTTCAGTGGTCCAGATGAGGCCAAATAAGGGAATTTGAGTTTTTTCATCTTCAGTTTAGGAAACTATATATCCCGAATCACATTTGAAAAATGTTACCAAAGGCAGAGGGTCACATGCATGAAGGGTGAACCCCATTTCAACTGAATAGGACAGGTTTGCTCTGTCAAAGAAGGGGCATACAATGACCTTTAAAAGGACAGCAGGAAAAACAAGGGTAAGTTGAGACAAAGTTGAGTGTGCAACTGCAAAACTGGAACCTCTTCCTCAGTGGCAATTCCATGACTGCAAAACCAAGTTGGTAGGCAATTAGGAATGGGCTGGCACAATCATAGCTATGGCTTCTGGTGGCCCAACACATAGCACACTCACAAGGGACTACTTTGTCCTCTCTGTCTCTTGTGCTTCATGCCACCTTTACCACCATGCCCACACATAGGTTGCCTCTCCTTTTTTCCCTCCCTTTACCTTTACAGCAGCAATCCTGTTTTCTCTTGCTCTCCTGTGCTATCTCCTTCAGTCACTCTCCCTTCAAGTGTCAGTGTGATGCTGCAGAAGCTCTCTTACCCTTCACAAAAGATTGTGTGCACTATTCCTGTCTCCTCTCCACAACATTCACATCAGAGCTGACAGGACACTCTTTGAACTCAAAAGAGGATAGATTCAGCTAGATACAAGGAAGGATTTTATACGGTGAGGGGGATGAAACACTGGCATAGGTGTCCAGAGAAGTGGTGGGTGTCCCATCTCTGGCAACATTTAGACCACAGGCTGGATGGGGCTTTAAGCAGCCTGGTGTAGAGGAAGGTGTCCCTCCCCAAGGCAGGGGCTTGGACTAAATGATCTTTAAGTCCCTTCCAATCCAAACCATTCTGTGGTTATATGATCAACACCCTCTGCTCTCCCAGTTAAGAGGTCTCTGGTGCCCCATCCTACCATGACAGGGGCTTCATATGCCCACCTTTGCTTTCTTTTCATACTGTCATCTTTGTAACTCCCCTGCCAGGCAATGTGCCTCAGGCCTGTATCAGGCTGCTTTTCCTTTTTCCCTTTGTTGTACTCCTCCTCCTTGTGGTTCAGCAGGTGAGGACTTGGATTTGCTCTGGAAGCTGGGTAAAAGGGTGTTATGCTGGAAAGTTATGAAGAGCTGCTATCAATTGAACTGTTTATGCATGGACAGTCACAGAGTTGGGAGGACTCAAAGTCTGTCTGTGCCACAGCAGGGTCTTTATCCTTTCCTTTGTCTGACCACTGCTCAATCATACAGCAAAAGAGCAAGGAGGCTTCCTTATGTGTTGGTACTCATCAGATATATTTGAAAATTATGAGGTGAGACCGACACACACTTCTGAACAAGGCATAAGACACTGTTTAACATGGTCAATGAGGTATAAGCCACATACTGAACAATAATGAGAAATTAAAACATTGACCGTCTGAATCTAGACAATCCACAGCACTTGGCGAGGCAGGCATCCTGTGGAAAAAACAGCATGCAAGCGTGTTAAGAAACACTGTCACAAGGCATCTAGAAAAGGAAGTAAAATAAGCTTGCATAAACAACCTTATTTATGCCATTTCCCAAGTGGTGAATGCAAGTTTAATCACATTCTTTCCCAAAAGAATAAAATATGCTTCTTGCATTCACAAAGATAATGTTCACATGTGGCCCCTTCCATGCTCTCCAGAAATATGTGACATCGAAACATGTGTGTACTGCACAGGGAATTCAGGATGCTCTTACCCTGTCTCGGGTGAGGGTCTGTGCCCTGTTCTTATGAACAATCCAAATGTAACCTGGAGGCTGGATCCAGGCTTCTCCATCCACTTGCACGGGAACTCCCTCTTCTCCAAGGATTGCTATCTTTACTGTCCGGCACTGCAAGGAGTGACTGGGTCAGAAAAGCTCTAAAATGTTGCTTTTCCAAAAGCATAAGCCATTCTCTGTCTTTCCAAAGCCCCTCCCCAGGTGCTGTAGCTTTGGTGCTACTTGAGGCACACACGTCTGGGCAGCAGGACACACCTCTCACCCTTGAGCAGTGGGGAACACCTGCTTTGTCTTTGGACTAATCTGTATTGGAGTTGTTGGTCTAACTCCTACTACAATGAATGCTAGCAAACACTTCCATACTCAAATTGCCCCTAAGCATGTCCATTTCCAGCCCGGGTGGATGCTCTTTCCATGGACCAGAGAGAGCAGAAAGAAGAGCTTTACAAAGTAAAGCTGGAGGCGGGGGGCGGGCAGGAAGAGCTCACAGAAGCAGCTGATACCTGTGCAATCCGGTGATGCTGAAGGTTTATCACACGTGACACTGCCATCTGCATGCTACCAAACACGGCGACCACCTCCAAAATCTTGTCATCGAAGGAAGGGGCTGTAAATGTCTGCCACATACAAGGGGGAGAGAATTCAGCTGAGGCACAGCTCTGTTGGAGAGGTTTCCTTTACCCCCTATGGGTACCAACCTGGGGGTTGGCTTTCAATTGTGCTCTTTAATCTGTATAAAATTAACAACAAGGCTAGAAGGTGAAGATCTGGAATAAGCTAGGAAGTAGAAAAAGAAGGCTTCCAATGGCTAAAATATAATGCAGACATGAAGGCTGTAGGCCACGAAGCAATAATTATTCTTTTGAGAGTAGGCACTCCATTTCCAAAAAATACAATATTTCTGAGTGAATCTAGCTGCCTTTGCTGTCAAGGGGCTTTACTTTTCTTTACTTCTCTGCGGGGACAAGGTCAACCTAAAGAACTTCCTGCATGTCCAAATGCTCTGGTGACGTTTTTTCTGAATCCTTACAGACTGCCCGGGTATGAAAGCTGCTCAAGGTTGGATTTCAATATCTCAGCCACATTCAACAGAAAGTGCATGCAGACAGGTCCCCTGCCCTCTTCTTCCAAGCACTATTTTCAGAGGCTGTGACCTCAAAAGGAACAGTAAGTAGAAACGTTTCCTGTATGGTCTTAGAGAATACTCACATCATCTTCCTTGGTTCCCCCCCAGAAGTTGGTGCCTCCTGCATAGCTGGGAATGTTGAGTACAGCAATCCCCTGGAGACTGGGCAGAGGGATTGGCCTCCCATCGCACTGCACAGAAATGAAGGCAACACTACTCTCAGCCCAGCAGGAGAGAGACCCTCCTGCCAGAGCACATGCTCTGTGAACAGAAAACAGCCAGGACTATCTTAGTAATACATTAACTCAGGTTTCTTCCTGTTCATTCTTGGCCTAGAAGAGTAGGAGGTATCCACTAAAGCCTCATGAGCCATACATCTTCTGGCAGACATGGATTTTAGAGATACTCTTGCTTCTTTTCCTCCAACAGGAACAAGGCACACCTGAGAGGCTTGGCAAAGCCTCTTGATTTATTTCTCAAGAAAGCGGAATAAAACTCCTGAAACATCCAAGTGATGAAGGTCTTCTCCTGCAAGTTACCTGTTTATGCTGTAGATGACCTATACAAAAATATTTCTTTTCCAGTTGGATGCACATTATAGCACAGTTAAATTCAGAGCTTTCCACTGCACCCACCATCTAAAATGACGTGTTCACGTGAGATACCACATGGAACATAACAATCGTATCCATGCTGAACAGTGCATTGGGAACAGCAAACACTTTCCCAGCAGGATGATACTTCTTCTCTTATGGGCTGAGAATACAAGTTATGCTCCAGAACCAGGAAAAGCCACTTCTACTTAGCTCAGGGTGACATATAGCCAAGTACATTGTTTCAGGCAGGCAAATGTCACCAAGTCAAATCACCATGCTAAAAATCACAGTGCCTGAAGAAGATGGAATTAGGGATCCCAGTCTTAGGGAACAGAAGAACATGCTAATTTCTCACCTCCAGCAAAACCTTCTGCTCCAGGTTTTTATATGTTCTGTGCAGCAGCTCTTTGGTCCCCAATACTCCGTACCACATCATGTTCTTAGTACGACTTCTAAGGGGGCAAACAAAAAGTGAAAAAGGCAGCATAGACATTTATGCTTTCACTAAGAAGGAATAAAAACTTCACACTGAAATGGTACCTGCTACATCCTAAACCACAAAGGTGCTCTGCTTCCAAAAGGGTCAACTGCTCCAAGCGGTCACTGTGTTAGGAAACTACTTCCCTTTAAATAAATGTCAGGTAGGAATCAAGCATGAGTAACAGACTCTACCAGAAACATACACAGACTGCCCTGGCACAGAACTTGTCCATCTCATACACCAGGACATCAACAGTGCTCGGCTGTATTAGGTCATATACAGCAAATGTAGCCAATCCCAGGCTACACAAAGCATCCTGTAAGTTGCTCAGGTATTCAAAAGGCCAAACCTGTGGTTTGTATTGAGTCATGATCGATGCCAAAACCAGCCTCTGCCGCATTTAGAATTGAGATGTGCTTCTCTCACAGCTAAATAGCAAGCCCAGGAGAAAAATCTGGGAGTGAGATGACATAAATAGGACCAATGTGCTAAATCTGCACCAATGTAGCAACTTAAATACCTTATAGCATAACGAATCAGTAATAAATCAGTAACTTCTCTTCCATCATGACTTCAAGCCTTGAAGGAGCATTATGTAGATAATACATCTATTCAGCACATTGTACACAATCAGCTTCAAAACCACACAGGAGCATGAAGTGGTTCAGTCACTTTTGGCATCAATCCAAAGGCCATTTAAAACCAAACCCACCTGCATTTCTCTGGATGCTCATCACGTTTGTTGTTGAAGTCCAAAGAAATCTTTGCATCCAGCCCAATTCCAAAGTAATTATTCATGACGCACTTCTCTGTGTAACATTCACTGCCAAACAGAAGAACAAAACTTCCACTTGTAAGTCTCGGTACCATTTGGTGCGTATCTCACACAGAATCATTTCAATTGGAAAAGAGCACCAAGCCCAACTGTGTCAGATGTGTGTCACTGCATGTGTAACTCCATAAACTGATCTTTAAGCTCTAGAATCCTGCAGTCCGTTTCTTTGGTAATCCCCCTCTCTGCTGAGGTCTGTTTGCAAGCGCCCACTCCCTCCCTTCAAGCTCCTGAGCGTACTCACAGATTTTCAGGCTCAGAGTTAAAAGGATCAGCATGGATCAACAATCGGCTGATGACAGAGCTCCCAGGCAAAGAACCTGACATGCCAGCACGGATATCTGTAGGAAAATTGACCATGGAGAAGAGCATGACTAATAATAAGCAGAAAACAGGTAACTTTAATCTCAAAGACAACATAACAAGAGTTGATACATTCTTCCCTTCATTCATGAAGAAAGCAAATAGCATTAGTGCTTTCTTTCACTCCAGAGATTAGTTCTTTTGACAAGGAGAAGGGTTTTTGGGGCTGCCAGCAGGGGTTTCTGACTGACAGCATACTGCCTAAGGTTAGCAGCACAGTTGTATAGAAACATGGAAAAAGGAAATAGGAGTATACTCTCTGCAGCAGCTTTTTTGTTCCAGGGTGAGACTTGCAATATCCCTGATACAGTGAACAGAGAGAATGGAGCAGGACTGAAGCTGTGATCCAAGTTGTTCAAGAATTACTGTCTCCTGCTTCTTAAATTATTAACTGGTGACCCACAAATAGTAGGTTTGTCAGAGAGAAAGAAATTACCTGCTTCCAGAAGGAGCAATTTGAACAAGTAATTTGGGCAAGAGATGGAAAGATACTGCTACAGTGATGGGGAGAAATTGCTGCACATCATGTGGGAGGTGGGAATTCTGCTGGGTCTGTGCACTTCCAGTCACGTCAGCCTTCACATAAAGGAACTGCTGCTCCCAATCTATGTCTGCCATTCTTCAGAAACCTTTCTCAGCAACATCATCTCCCCCTTCTCATGGTTACCTTGAGATAAGTATCTCCTTGCAATTGGCATCTAAATCCTGCCACTTCATGGCATTAATAAAAATCTGAGAGAAGTCTTAGCTATAAACTGGAAACTACAGCTCATTCCAAGCCTCCGCTTGCAGTTATCCACAAAGGGATTTCTCTCACAGTTGACCCTGCATGTAAGGGCATCTGGCAGGACAATCTCATGTTTTCACATGGGGACTGCAGCCTGTGCTGCAGTCACCCATGCTCCAGCTGGCTGCCTCGGTGGGAAGTGGTGGGTGTTACACTTACTTGGGTAGAGGATTTTTGTGTTCAGCATTGGCAAGTTGTCCCGGCTTCCTGTCTGGGGAGGAAGGGATGCAGAGCTGCCCAGTGACAAACTTCCTTTGTTTATTAGTCTTTCACAAGGAGACTTGGAGGCTGTAAAACACAACACAAACTTGGCTATTGACAAACATAGTACTGTGATTCAGACCAGCAAAGGCCAAGCAGCCAGACTGGCTTAGGAATCACTCAACAGTAAAACACTTGAGCCCCCAAGAAAAGAAAGAATTGACAGAACCAGTCATTAAGAGACAGAGATGTCACACATGTGCTGCTGGAAAACCCCACAGACTGGAAGTACCAAAATGGCACAAGAAAAATATTAGAAATGGAGATGAGAAAAGCTGCGCAACAGACAGGGTATTTGGCTCCAAATCAATACTCAGGGAAGCTCCAAATGTAGCTGCAGTGATCAGGGATCTCTAACAAATTACTTGAATAATACAGTTATTAATGCAAACTGGATGCTGTTCTCTGTCATCTTCAAAGGATGACATGAAAAGTGCTCAAGACTGTCCTTGTCCAAGCAGTGAAAGCCAAGAGAATCCAGATTACTGGCTAAGTTGCAAGAAAATTTCTGAATCCTAGGTTTCATATGCTAAGATCATGGACCACCCATGAGAGATGTAGCAAAAAATGGGGTGTATAATGCATAGGCTAGAAGACAGAAATGTGCAAGGCCTGAAGAGCAATCATGCAAAAATTTGAGAAGAACAGAACACAGAAGGTAATACACATAACACCTCCTTCCCTTTTTACAACTAACAGAATTGTAATCCACAGGCAAAACTACATGGTGGCAGCCCCAGAGCAGTACCTTTCCTCTGGCTCCTCCCCTTGGACACTCCATAGCTGCTGCTGTGTGATGACTGCACGGAAATCTTATCCTCGTTCCTCAGCTCCTTGCCTTCCTCAGAGGCTGAGAGACTAAGGAGGAAGCCCTCTTGCTCCTGGGTCTGGGCATTCTGCTCATCTACAGCTGTATGAAGAGATAAAGTGAGTGAGTGCCTCACAGCTCTTCTGGCAAGGAACACCTCCCACTCATGTAAATAACAACAGGATGAGATTCTAAATGTCCTGATTCCTTAAAGGAAAGAACAAGAATAACACAAAGCTTTCCTTTATCATTTGTCTCAGCTCTGCTCTGGAATGCTTTTGGAACCAGGTTGGCTTAGCCTCCTTGTTTACTCTGCTGAGCTCTTTAGCACTGAGGCTCTAAATAGAAGTGTCTATTTTTAATGCCACAGGTACTCAGGCATCGTGAGATGTAAACTGTGCTAGAGGTGATGGGCTTCCATTTATTTGCACTTAGATGTTGCCAGGAATTCTAACCAGACAGACATGAAATGATTAATGAATTTCCTGTTTGTTTAATCTGTAGTGGTGCAATAACATAAGGCACTTGGAACTTAGACATATATAATCAAAAAGGAAGAAAACAGCAGTCGGTAAAAACCAATACAACCAGATGAAAGAATCAGATTGCACACTCTGGAAGAAGAAAAACAGTTTGGAAAATACATCTGAAATGTAACTGGAGTTTGCTCAAGAGCTGTTAAGATTTAAAGGCTAGCATGCTGCCTAAAGAAATCAACATTTCCTTTGCATGCAATCAACAGGTCTTTTCCTCCCCAGCAGCCCCTGCCAGAGCACAGCTCTGAATGCCCTCAGCTGCTCTACCAGCTCACTGCCTGCACAGCTCACCCCCTTCTTTCAGTCTCTTCCTCTCCCTTGTGCTGACCCTGTAGTTAATCAGAACTGCCCACCAACCAACGAAGCAATCCAACCCACTCATGCAGCAGAAACAGGAACACTTCTGGCTGGATTAAGCATGTTGCTTGGGGTCCAAAAGAACTTCACAAACATCAAACTGGCCTAAGGTAAGCAGCAGCAAAGCGAGGGAGCAGTGAGGTCAAGGCCGCCTACTTCACTAGAAGCAGGCTGTTTGCTGGACTTCCACTATTCATTCACCTTTAGCAAATGTTGTATACAATGCTGCAGTGCTGGAATTCCAAGCAACATTGCAATGATTTGTAACTAACTACACAGTTGTTCAGAGTGCACACCTGGGTGTGCATGGATGCAATATCTGCAACTTCAATGCTTTTATCTTCAGTAACAATCTGTTAAGTACTTCCTTTGGTCTCCGTTAACTCCCAACTTTATGACTAACACTTGGAGACTGACACCTTCAAAGGAAAAGAAACTTGGAGCATTGAGGGTGTATGCCTGGAGAGAGACAAGGATCAAGATGAGGAGAAGAGGGTCACCTGCCTAAGAAGTTAACGTCAGAACTGAACTGACTTGCACCAAAGTGCAGTATTATAAGTTTTTCCCAGGGACAAAGCTCATTTAAGAAGTTCCTGCCCTCTCCTGCAGTTGTACCACAGCAATGTTTTGCTGGGCTGTGCTATAAAGAGATTGAAACAATTGAAGTTAAAATACTTAAAATCCCTTCTTCCCAAGCATTTTCAGATCTGTTTTACTGCAAGGCCACACAAAGAGCTGCACTGACACAACTGCGGTATGGGTGGGGACAGGCAGGAAATGCAAATTAACAGTGTGGGAGGGTAGCAACTTCCTAAATCAGTCTGCTGGAAGAGAACACACCTTGAACTTCAGATTCATTTACCAAGCAGTGTTTCCAAAAGGTGGGCTTGGCAGAGACGACACTGAAAACAAATGGCCAGGCTTACTGAATAGCTTCTCTAGCTCAGGAAAGCTGCTTTCAATAAAGAAGCCTGCTGCCTCCCAGAATAAAGGAAATTTATACTTCTTAAGAGGCTGTAGGAAGTGACAAGCAGGACTTCTGACATGTTACCTTTCTCTGCATGCTCTATTATCTGACGAATGGCTTTCTTCAAGCTGTTGGCTCTCAGCATGAGCTGCTCTCGGGGACGGAATATCTGGGGCCGTGCAGTGCATGCCGAGCCCACTGAGAGCTCACTTGAAGAGTCACCAGCACTGCCCAACCCATCCCCATCCTCCGTCTCCTCTGCAATGGTGGGAGGAGGGTTGGGCAGAGAGGAAGATGCTTGAGATTCATCATTCAGTGTCTTCAGCAATGAGTCCAGCTTCTCCTTCAGGACAGAGCACTGCATGAAGAAGAACGACATTTGAGTAGAACTAACAGTTGCCTGGGTAGCTCATTCTTTTAGTGCTAACTGAACTGCTGCTATTCCAGTTCTCTGAGAACAGAACAGTTTTACACTTCAGAAGTAGAAACCCAAACATTTTTTTCAAATTTTACCTTCCTGGCCATGACCTCTGACTCCTCTGAGCTTTCTGTTGCCTTCTCATAGGCTTTCCCTACTCGAGCCACAAAATCCTTCACTGTCTCACAAAGCACTCTAGACAAAGGAGGAAAACAAAATCAGGCAAGGGTTGTTGCAGGATTTTCATAGTGCAATTCAGAGCAGTTGTCCTCTAAGTACTCACTTGGCTGAGGAGATCACCACTGAGTGTTGGTCAGAAGTCAAAATTTTGGACAAATGAGCAGCCACAGAATCTTCATAGCAGAGAATCTTCTGCACCTGTTGACAGTCAGAAAGACGCCACTGGGGTGTTGCTTCCCAGCATTACAACATATGCTGTGAAATCCTGGCTCCTCTGAGAGTACCTATCGCTCTGCAGATTCTTTTTGCCCCAAAAAAGTTCTGCAGTCCAGGGCTCTGTTACTCACTGAAGACCTGAATCTCATGAAGAAACTAATTCTGAACCTACAAATCATCAGCAATGCAGTTCTTAGAGTCTCCAATCAACTGCAAATCTAAAAGCACTGCGTTTTTTTGTGACTGCTATGCAGCATGCCACTATTTCAACAACTTGATGTCATGAAGCAAATAAAAGGCAGTAATTTTCTTTCAGTTCCATTCCAAGGTATCTTCTCCTCATCCCTCATTATGGTTGTTGACTGGTAACCCAACCTCCATCTTTCTCCATAATACTTCACTGACTTAAAGCCCTGGATCTTTGCAGCTCTGGCTACACCCATGGCTCAGCTCTGCTCCACTGGAGCTCAGCCACTGCCTCCTATCTCATGGGCTCCAAGGCTGGTGCTCCAGTCCCCTGCCCCTCCTGAGAGGTACCTCTGAATTTTCACTGCAATCTTCAGTGACTGTGGAAGTGGAGGCCTGGCGAGGGAGTTTGGTTTCATACACCATGATGCTCCACCTGTTGAAAATCATACTTGTCACTACAATGCAGATGGTTTCCTCTGTTATCCAAATGTAACAGGTCAGAACCTCAAAGCAGAACAAACTGCACTTTGCAGAGCCATCATTGATATAAAGAAGCCACAGAGTGGCAATGGAAATAAGGAAGGGCTGAACTGGGGAAGAAGGAAGGATGACACTATGAACATGTATTCTACAGCACAGGGAAGATCTCTGTACCTCTTCCCTGTCCACAAAAATTCCATTGGCATTACTTCATTCAACATAAGAGATGCCAAGATGCAACTCTAAAGAGATGACACAGTTTTAAATGTACAAAGATACATACATGAGGTATCAATACTAAGGGCTGACATCCACTTCTGCATTTCACTTTCATTTCTAAGCCAAGCTCAAGATAAATTGATTTAGATTTACCAAGAATAAATTGCTTAAAGACAGTCATGACTTTAAGGCAGTCTTAGGTTACAACACAAGTTTGTTTTCAAACTAGTACAAAGGTGACAAATTCAATTGATAAGGACTCTGGGACAGAAGAGAGGACACTGGAACCCAGATAATTTCACTTGTTTACTGTTCTGCAGCAGAGACATGGAAAGCCTTCTCTTGCTAGAAGAACCACCTTCTCTTGCTAGAAGATGACAGTAGATTATCAATTACAAAATGTTATCTGATATTAGTAAGAGGTCCAGAAGCTTGGCAGAGTCAAGACTGCCCTGTTCTCCTGAAAGGATATCTTCACACAACTCTTGAAGAGCAGATTATGTGAGTGATGGTAACTCACCTGTCCAGCATTTTGGTACTGGCCCTCTCCAGCTTCTCCAGGATCTGTGGGAGCTGGGTATCATCATCACAAGCAGAACCCCAGCCTAAAACACGGGCAAGGTCATTCCCTGTTCCCAAGGGCAGCACTCCCAGCTGGCACTGCATTAGAGAAAAGGAAAACGAAAGTGATATTCAAATGGAGAAACACAAGCCAGGAACAGCCATGACTAACATGACTGATTCCTTTACAGACCAGTCACCGGGAAACAGCTAATCCCAGGGTGGGAGAAAGTAACTGGATGGGGAAAACAGCCATAAGAGCATACAATTAAGGAAACATTTCCTCTATTTTTGGTTGTGAATTGAGAGAGGAGCATTTTACAGCTACCATCTCAAGGAGCACCTCGCTATAGTAAACCTCCTAGAGGTTTACATTTAGCCATCAGATGGTGCCATTGTGTTTCTGTAAAATTAGCACAGACAGCTCCCAGGCAAAACACTGTATGACATCTCTACCCCAGTGAAGTTTCTGCCTATCCCTAAGACTCAGATACTACACCACGAGAATTAAAGGGAACAGAGCATAAACCATGTGGAACTCCCGAGTTCTCTAACCACAGCCCTTTCAGAGCGTGTCTCTGCTGGCGATAGAGCAGGAGTACTCAGAGCTACTCCAAAAGCTGGATCTTGTGGTGGAACACTGGAGACAGGCATAAAGAATTAATCCATTACTGGATTCCTTTCTTGCAGAAAACTAGTGCAAGAGCACTGCTGTGGTAAACTTTCAGCAGCTTCAGTCCTGGGGCAAATGACATCTGCATGACCTAGGCAAGTCTTCTTCAGCCCATGCTGTTGTTACTTCATTCCTTCATCCAGCCAAACTCTTGGGGCAGGTACCTGCTTGTGAAGGTTGAGGCTATCAATTTCAGAGAGAACCCAGCCAACACTTCCGTCCCCACCACAAACTAGAATCCGGAAAGTGTCAAATTTCTGGAATAAGCGTAAACTACAGAGAAGAGAAAGAAAAAAGCAAGAGGGAAAAACAATCAGCTGTTACAGAAAGAAATAATAATTCCAATCTAGGTAATAACATGCAGCGTTGCTTAAAGTAGGCACTGATTTTGCAATGAATACGGGTCACTGCCAGATTACAGATGAATTAAAATGGTTATAATTAAGGGATTATAAATACAGCTAAACAACTTACCATAGCTATTCACTACAGAAATATCTGCCAAGACATACCCGTCTACTAAAGCAGGGCACTTTTGTCTCTACAGAAGAGGAGAAAAGCATGTGATAGCTGATTATCCACTGAATTAACTCCCTCTTGCAGCCTTGCTGCATCCAGCCTAACACTAGTTACTCGTCACAGTTCTAAGTGCTCTGATGTCACTGCCTTCACACTCACGGCCACATAAATTAAAGCAAAGCTTCAAGAGGGGGATCTTCATGCAATCAATCAGCCATGAAACAAATGCAAGAGGATGTAAAACATCACAAGCTTTAGTCTTCTGGGAAAGCAACATAAATCACTGCTTTGGTGCCTTGTCTGTCCCACAGGCAGGCAAACAGCTCACCAGTGTGAATTTCTCCCTTTCCAGAATAATCAAAACAACCTCTCCTGTTTGAAACTGTGCTTCCTACTGAACATTTTTGAGATGTGCTCCTGCTTTTATTTTGCCTTTGTATGTATGGTTTTTTACTATAATTACCTAAACAGGATTTGCTCTAGTACACGAAAATCCTTATTTTATCAAGCGTTGCTGACACACAAAAGATGACTACCAGAAGTGACAACATCTTATGGTACAAGTCTGACTAGCATCAGCTGAAAATATTCAAATTATCAAGAAGCAGGCTTTACCCTGTACCATCACTTCCTTTCTAAGTGAATATATAAGAGCAGCTGTTTTAGAAGCGTGCACCACAGCTCAAGAAGGTAACTGATTCCCTCCTTTCCATTCCTGCTTAAAAGCAAAATTCCTCACAACAGTCAGTCTGGATGGAGAGGGGAACAAGAAAAGTACTTAATTTTACAAGTCTTTTATAAATTATTTTTCAGCCAAACACATCCCCTCAACAGAACACTGCAGTTTCAAATGCCAGTGTTTTGCAATATGCTACAGCAAAGAACCACAACAGTTCTCAGGAGAGCAGAACCCAATGATCACTTATCCAGGAACAGACACTCCCAGATTTAGCCCCCCACATCCACAGATCTAGTCAAAGACTTGGAGTCACTGTGAGGAAAAGATGAGGGAAATTCACCTTGTGCTGGCTCTCACTATAAGGAGCACCAATTAATGACAGAAATTACTTAAATCTGATGCAACAGAAGAACATTTGGAAGTGGGCAAACTAAAGACCAAACTTTTTTTTAAGCGAGAGCTGCAGAAATACACAAAAGAAATTTATTTCGCAGCACTCACTTTTTTTTATATCCACAGATCTTCTAGCATAATTTGGCAAAAAGTATGAAATGTAACTTAGATCCTAGGGCAGAAACGATGTTACCAAACACACTCCTAAGAGTCTCTCCACAGTATCACCACAAAGTCTCTGAGGGATGGAAGTTTCACAGACTTCTCAGATAAGTTATTTCTCAATAAATCTCATCTTGACAGTATTAATTTGCTATCTATGAGATCTGTCTGTTCACTTGAGTTAACTGAAATTAACTCTTCTTAGCAGTACGCCAGTATGCCTGTTAAAAGACTGTTTGCTGACAAGTTTTCTTATGGATTCAAGCTTTCCATGCTTGGTCTTCTTCCAGGGGAGTGTTTCTGGAATTCCCCCAAAATGCCTCAAGCTGTCCTGCTATTACTGATGAATGGATAAAATAACCTTTTTGACAACAGTTTTGGTTTTAGCTAATCAATAGTACTTAACACAGAGAGAGGAAAACCGCTCCAAGCCTCATGTGTTTAGTTTTCTCTGAGGAATAGGTTCCCTATTACATTTGAGGATGAGCTTAATCAAATAAATCCCTCATACTTTCTCAGTATTTACAAGGAATTTTTGTTTCCACAGAATATCTCCCTACCCAAGGTGAGGTCCTCCATTCATTAGGTCAAAGACCTGGGCTGGATTCAGCAGTTGTTTGAATCTTCGTAGAAATTTTACACCTTGGTTGTCTCCACTTTTTGAGTTGACAAAGACCAACAAAGGGCTCGTGCAAGAAGGGGGACAAGTAGCTTTCCAGAAACCTGTTGGGGCAAAGGGAAGAGAGAGTGAGGAAAAGCCAAGAGATGTGAAGCTGCCCATTGGGATGGATGAGACAAAAACCAACAGCCCACACCCCAGCCCAGCTATGAAGCAGCTAATATTTTCCTTGTGCTTATGGCACTCACTGGGTGAATGCTAAATGTGCACAGCCCTGAATCCAGCACGAACCACAGCTCATGCTGCCAAATGTCACACTTATCTCCTAGCAGTATGCCAAAACTTTCAGCTTCCCCAACCTTCCCAAATTGCTCCTGCAATATAGTTACTGTCAATAAATTTAATCAGCTGCAGCTCAGCAAACACTGATATTACAGGGAGATAAACTGAATGCAACAGCAAAGCAAACAGTTCACTGCCATACTCAGCAATGGCTTCCAGTGGCAGGTTTCAGCAACAGCAAAAGCAGAACTTTCAGCTGACACAACCTGGCATTAATAGTGCCAGCTGAAGTGACAAAAGTGACTTTGACTGAGAGGAAGAGAAAGAAGTGCTACTTACTAGGAATACTTACCATCTGAATCAATGCTGTTAAGAGCAGTAGGAGGAATGACAGACACTTTGCAGAGCCCAAGAGGGCACTTGTTTGGCAACAACTCTTTACATGCTGTGTGTACCTGGAAACACCACCAAAAAAAGAATAATGCAGACTCTTTTGGACACTGTGGTATAAAGCCACTCCTAAAGCCACTCAAAAGAAATTGTAAGAGAAAGAAAGGCAGAGGGGGTGAAATCACTAAAAAATGTCAATTGATGGATTTATTGATAAAGTTATTTTAAGAATGATGTAATCAGAGCCTTCTATGAATTCTCTTCTTTCCATTAGTATGTACTTTCCTGCCATTTGAATTTATGAGATCAGCACTTTGAGTGCTGAGAGAACCAGATACCAGATTCTGTGGCTTTAGGAGCCTTCAGGCATTCTGCTTTCAAAATTCCAGCCTCAGCTGAGAGACGTGAAGTAGCAACAAAAGAAAAAGCTGGGAACTCAAGAGAACACAAAAGCAAAAAACAAAGCAGGAAGACATGAGGGACATAAGAGGTAAGAGAACAAGAGATTAATGAAGCCATCCAAAAAAGGAAATACAAAGTACAGCAGGGCTTTTCTGGTACATAAAGACTGCGAGATAGAGGGTTTGCTTAGCATTTGAGCCCCCCATTTTAAAAACATATTTTGTGATACTTCTCTTACTAGTATTATAGACAACTAGAAACACAGCAAGATGGTGTTCAGTGGTTAGGCAAGAGCAATCTATTGCAATGTAAGGGAAATTGCTATTATTAAAATAGCTGAGTATTCTTTATAGTTTGTTGCACCTTTTCAACCTGTAGATATAACAAATAATGGCTCCTTAAAATCCAGTGTAGTCCATGACTGAAGCTTTGATTCATGTCTACTGTGATTAGATTCTTCTATGAAAGCTCACTCTCAAAATAAAATGAACTTGGCTAGAAGCTGGATACTTTTTTCAGGTCTTTTATGCATCACAGCAACACTTTTGAGCACAAATTAAACTTCTATTTCTTGCAGAACAATAAAGTCCTTCATGGCAAACGCTGACAGCATGGTTAGAGATTTTATTCTAAGCAAGTGTCAGTAAAAGAACATACCACAGAGCTGATCAAAAACTGTCCTTTTACTGAAATGATCATACTTATTCAACTCACCATGGCTTTGCACCACAGGCAGCGCCAGTCTTGCAAACGCAGGACACTGCCACAGGTTTTATCACACACAGTGCATTTGGCACTCACAGGCAGGTTTCCTTCCAGCCACTGATGTGGCATTGAGATCTGCAAAAGGTACAGAGGAACAGAAGCTTAAAGGTACAGGAGGCATCATGACACTGAGATACATAGAGAAGCAACTCTTTATATGCACTGTTTAAGGACAGCAAAGGCAAATTCTAGAAAACACCTGAGGACCAATTCTGGCATTTTACACCATGCTGAAGCACAAAGAGTCCAGGTGACTCATCCCAGGCTACCCAGGAAACACTGACTTGCATCAGACATCCCAATATGCTAAGGTGCTGTTCCAAACATTCATTTATTTTTCTTTTGCCAAAACTTAGATCAAGTTCCCCATGCCTCCAATTATTTAATCACAACTCCCCCAGTCCATAGCAGTTTATTTCTACTAAGGAGTCCCTTGCTATCCTGGTTGGACTTTTCACACAGAATCTCATGTTCTGACATGAGAGTAGAAATCTTGAGTAGAAATCTGACATGAGAGTAGAAATCTTGAGTAGAAATCTTTTCCGTGTAAAGGCAGAATCCGCTATTTATGAAGTGAAAAAAGCTATAGAACACAAGGCAGTGCTTCCATATCAAGGTAAAGCTGGAAAAGTTCAGACTAACACCTACCCCATCTTCATCCTCAATGATATCCTTCCCAATAGAGGCCAGAGTTGTCCACTTACAATTGTTGGTTGCCCGCACAGCACAGCGCTTGTGGGCTTTAAACTTGCACACTAGGGAGGAAAAGAAGAATGTAATTAATCCTGCCGCAGGAGGTCTAATGTGGCAGTGTGTATTTGGCTCCAGAAGATAGCATGGGCACACGCTATCCTTTTTAGCACCACCAAAATGATCAGCTGTAAGTGTTCTGATCTAGCTATTAATCCTTGCCTTGTCATTTTTGCCAGTTGCTTGTACAAAGCTTAGTGATCACCTTGTTAAATTTAACATGATTTACACAGTCGCACACTCCTCCATCGTTTTACACAGCGTAGGTGCCACCACACACATGTTAGAAGCATGAGCTGTGCACAGCCAGGCACTTCTGCCAAGCCAAAGCTGAAAAAGAATAACCTCCTGGCACTAAAATATTTAACAAAGATGTTCTTACAAATACAATTTTTCTTGTGAATAGGAGTCTTCTTACGAATATTCTCTCAGACGCCTCGGAAGTGCGTATCTGCTCACTGCAGACACATGACTTTAATAAGGAATGGCATTGTTTGGGTATATGGGCAAAAACAAAACCAAAATGAGGCTGTTCCTCCCCAGGCAGCAGACGAGGGCACTCTTACCTTCACAGGACAGCCCATGTGACGTGACCCCGGACAAGGCCTCCCGACACACGTTGCAGTACGTTGGCCGGGCATGGGAGCAGGCGTACCAGTTATGCATCCCTGAGAAATGGTCCATGCTGTACTGGGTAGACTGATGATATAAATGTATTACAACAAGGTCTAAAGTAGAGCAACAAGACTTTTTTTTCTGTGAAGACTAGCATGAAGCAGTCAGGAAAATCAGAAACAGAACACATTTTTAGTAGGAAGGAGTGGGCCACATGCAGTTTATACACATTAGCTGAAACTCAGGAAGGTCTCTAAGGAAAAAGAGACTACCTGAAGAAGCAACACCTTTATTACAGCTCCTGTACCACCTCTCATCCTTGTCTTACTACAAGTGTGTCTAGGGAAATGAACTGGAGAATTTATCCGCTGGAGAATTTATCCCCATTTTTTTGTCAGATTAAATTTTTAGAAAGATCAGTTCCCCAGCCTGGCTCATCGTGTAGCAGAGAAATGCTTGTGCCAGCATAAGGGAGGCAAGCATTGGAGTGGGGAAAACACAAGACAGCTTTTTGTGGTGGCAATGCTGGTCTCTCTCAGCTCCAGGAAGCAGGCAGATGCACTGAAGCTGGCAGAATACCAGGCAAGCAAGATGTGAATTAGGCCAGAGAGGATAATTGAAAAATGAAAAGACAGTGGGAGAGGAACTTTGCTTCATAACCTATCCATGCTCTGAAAATTCCATCCAAATTCCCAAGGGAGCACATACAATGCCAAACATTCTTTGCAGAATCACTTCAATGTATTTGGGATAAATTTTACAGAAGGTCATAACACTATTACCCATTATAGTCAATAAAATTACTTCTATTAACTTCACTGGAAGCTGGCTCTCAAAACAAGCTGTGACTTAGCAGAGGAAGCACAGAATACAAAGGAACACATTTTCCTATTACCTCAAAATGTTCACGGTTTTGGACAGTCTTCAGTGCTGCAATCCAGTCTTCCATCTCTTTTCTGTTATCAGCACAAAGGATGAGCTTCCGACATGGAGTGATAATCTGAAGAGAGAGAAAATGAGGAGTAGACATGTCACTGAGAGACAGCAAGAGAACACCTAACCACTAGTGCAGTCTGATAAAGCTGTTTTCAGAGCATGAAAGTTATTTGCACCTCTGAACCATGTTTCTCTTCCACCACAGCACACCTTAATTTCTTCCTAAATGTACAGAACCACCAAGATTTTAGCTGTCATTCCCAATACGGAACTGAGTAAAGAAATCTCTCATACCTAAATAACAGCACAACACAAATTAAGCACGGAGCAGCAGGAGTAATTATGTGCAGACCTTGCATAAGTCTTTTTAAAGGACTCACTGTACTTTTAAAAATGGTAAGAACATTAAGACATTTTGTTAATAGCATAGTATACCAGTTTCTAGCAATTAATGAAGCAGATAACACAGTCTACAATATCATCCTAAAAATTTGTTTAGTCATGACAATTTGTCTAGTCTCCCTCATGGGGAGGGGAGAAATAAAACAAAGTAAGCAATTTGAATCCTCATGTTTCCTGAGGGCCTGTTCTACATACCTAAAAGATACTCTAACAAATGTTCCCCTATCAGGCTGAGGCTGTGGTGGGTTTGCCTCCCTCTAACAGTCCTGTCCTCAGTGTGTTTGTACCCCGGCCTAATTCCCATGCATTAGTTGACCTGTGTTAAATAAACAATATTTTAACAAACCAGCAGAGGACACGCAGGGTGGCCAAAGTTCCCTTCTGCCCTGTGTCCTCTACCACCAACTCTCTCTCCTCCAGTCAGCTGGTGGCAGCAGAGAGAAATAAAAACTCTGCTTTTCAGAAGACCATGTCTGCTGTTCTCAGGGCTGCCCATTCAGCTGGAGTCCAGACTTGACTATATAGCAGCCTTTACTCTTCCTAAAACTAAAGTCTTTCTTCCCCACAGTGTAGTTACCTCACTGACTCTTTGTGCACACCTCTGTATTGATTTCCATCAAGCTGACTTAAATTAGACCAATACTGAAGCGTTTGCAACACCTGGATTTAAGAAAAGCAGCATTAAGGTTGAGCACTGTTAAAAATCAAAAGGCTCCTTTTTATGTCAACTCTAAAAATTTCTAGCAGTCCATGCTCTCCTGCACCCCTCTACCTATTGTACATGAAAAAAATTGTCTGCATCTTCTGCTTTTCAAGCAAATTGTACATAAGGCCCAAAAATTCAGCCAAAGTTTTGTTAACTGTAACATCCACACACATCACCCCCAATACCTAATATCCCTGTTTTCCAGTCTGTTTCTGACTTCTGTCATCATAATTCATAAAACAGATTAAAAATAAAAGCCTCTGAAGTTGAACACCAAACTTTTAGTTGAAGTGCCTCAGAGCACCACCAAGAAATGAGGATGTAATGTCAACAAAAAAGATACACCTGGAAAGTTCTACTTTATTTTAAGTTCTTCAACTTTCAAACTGTATTTCTTTTCATTGACAGACTGCAGATCCACCTGCAATAACACCACCTTACCCAGAGGCACGACCAATAACTAGAAGCAGGTGCTAGAGACACTTTAAGTAGGCAATGAAAGGAGCTAAATCCCTTTGTAAAGAAAGGACTGGCCATTCATATTAGAAACACAGTTTTAGCATTTGGAGCATTCTATCTTGGACAAAATGACCTGATCTGTATCAACTGTAAGCACACAGAAGTAAATATTTACACTATTCTAAAAATAAAACTTCGAAGAACTCCTTCTCTCTTCCCTTACTTTCCTTTAAACATTTCCAGCTTTGAAAAAATTTATTTCCAAAGAAGGTAATCACAGGAATGTTTCTTCTTCCTTGGGAAAGCAGGAAAATGTTTAGTTAAATGTATTTCCATCAAAAACTCTGCTATGTAGGAATGGCTGCCCTAGAGAAAATTTTTCCAGAGCATGAAAACACTGATGCATAAATCAGTGTGAAGTTAGAGAAGAACAAGGTGCATGTCTGAGTCCTGCTAAGAGGAAGCAGCTTTCTCCCTGGAAGTAAAACCAAGGTTAACTAATTTGTTCAGAAACCACTGCACCTCACTTTCTTCCTGGTAATAAGGCCAAGAACATCTATAGTTGCATACGTACAACTGTAGCACATAAAAAGTCCAAACATCCTAAGATGAAGCATCCAAGGACCTTTCATGGCTGTAAAACTAGCCAAATTCTGTAAGGAACCACCAGTTCATTTGAGTCACTGGCATGCTCTGGAGCACTGGGGAAGAACAGCTTCAGAACACTCCTGCCCAGTGGTGCTGTCCCTTTTCCTATTTTTCTGCCTTTTTGGGGGAACAGAAGGAAAATGCATACTGTAGCATAGTTTTAATTACACTGGAAGACAAGAAATTTAAAATACTGACATAAAATACAGAAATACAGAGACTCTTTTGATAAGAATTAATTTCTGAGGCTACTGACTTCCTGGATCATTGGATAGAATATAACATATAGAAGACAATTAATTCCTTCTTAAGTCACCTACTTCATAGTCTTGAAAATCCCCACATCCAGTGTTAGACAACCCTCTGTTCAAAGAACAAAGTCAAAGTTTATAAGACAAGAGGACAAATAAAGAGATCAAAAGATTTTCATACATGAATCATCCAGATAAAGAGTCACAGAATTAAAATAAAGAGTCTATTGTGTAACTACAAAACTGCAAATAAAAATGTAACCATGCAGGATAAATATATGAAGAGAATTCCCCATTAGTCAGTTCAAAAGCAACATTTGCACTGTGGTTTATTGCTATCATCAGAGATGGGAAATAAAAGAATAAACCTCTTTAAAAAGCTTGCTCCTATGGAGAACAAACTGGGACAGTTCAGACTTCACTATGAAGGACAGACAGTATTTTAATGTAACTAGTGCAGCAATTACTTGGGGAAATATAGAAACCATACAAACCTGTTTTCCTGATTAATATGCAGCAGTATTACAGTTAAACATCTTAACGAGGATAATAAGGAATCCAGAAACGTGTTAATAGGGCCCCTTCCTTTGCAGAGCAGTTCAGCAGTTCTGCCATTCACACACCCCACAGCCCCCAGCCCAGCCCGAGTACCTGGCAAGCATCAGCCCCTCGTGCCTGCCCTGTAGCGCAGCAGCTGCCGGCTCCTTCCTGCGCAGGCTGGTGGGCAGCACGTGTGCTGCAGCACTGGGCTGAGCAACAGAAGCTCTCACTCACACTCCTCCTGCCACTGTTCCCTCCCTCTCCGTGAACCAGCTATTTCAGCTCCGGACACTGACAGAGGGGCAAGGCTGTTACACACACTGCACTGTCCAGGCAAGAGCGATGATCAGTTTAACATCGCGCACAAAATAAAATCATTCTTGTCATCTCAAAAGCAGCCACAGCAATCTTCCCCCTGGAAAGCTGTCCTTTCCCAGCCAGGAGTCCGGGGAGTTCACTCTCGGCTACAGCCGCAATGACCCAACACTCTGGAACACAAGGCTTGGTTACGCCTGTTGGTGAACATGGCTACAAACGAGCATGGTCCAGCTATTTTTTTATGTTCCGGCTACAGCTTTTGACTAACATCCTGGAACAGTATATTCCACAGGATGACGACGCACTAGGTGAAGTAGCATTTCCTTTTATTTGTTCTAAATTTACAAAGCAGTAATGTCATCCAGTGACCTCTTGTTCTCATAAACGGAGAGCATGAAAACAACAATCTGATTGCTTCTGAGTTAGGATGAGGGCTGCTTTACTAGGAGTTTAAAAAAACCCAAACAATAAAAAGTCTTCAGATTTATTTTTAATCTCATAGATTTTTGGCCTATTTGGGGATTGGCAGAACTCTGAGCATTCCTGCCTCTAAACAGCTCAGAACTGTATCTAGATATGAGCAATTACGCAAATTAAAAGTGAGTAATCTGCCTAAGAAGTGAATATTAAAAACTTTTTTGATCCTAAATACCACCGAACTTCTGGGTGTGATTCTTTAGATTTCACTCATTAGTAGAAACTGGGTGCCCAGCGCTCAACCACATGGTGATATGACTGACATCTAATCCTGACCAGAAAAAGAGCTCCACAATCATGGGGGGAAAAAAGGCTGCCAATCCCTCTAATCACTCCTGGAGAGTCATAAAAACGCATGGGAATGGTAGGAAGGGTTAAAGACATTTCAAATCAGGATACGGGTTAATTATGAACTTCTCACTGCATATGAAACCCCTGAAATATGTTTTACAGAAATGGGGTGACAGTCAGGTCCCCAGCAAGTAGTTACGTGCCCTCCATGAGTTGTCTCAAGTCTATTAGAGAAATACTCAATTTTCAAGCTTGCCCACTCTACATCTAAAAAAACCTAAATCTGAAAATAACCATGCCTTCATTGGCTGTCTTGTACAAACAGACACTCTTAACACTGAAAATTTAGCTTTATCTCCTCTCTCTCTCTCTCTCTCACATGGCCCATTCCCTCTTAGCAGCTGTTAACCCCCACCTCTCATGTTGACCCACACTCTTCTGTCCAAAACTAACACCAGTTTACTGACATTTCAGATCCAGCCAGCTAACAAACAACAGAGTCAACCAAAGAAAACTCCTCATTTCATGTTCTAAAAATGGACTAATGTCCCTGGATGTCCTTCCCTGATGAACAGCTGTGAATAATCAGATTCAAAAGGCAGTCCAAAAAAGACTCCTATATTAGACCAAATTTTAAACAGAAATCTGATATACTTCACCCTTTGTTGTACTGAGCAACCTTCCCCTCCCCAACAGCTGGAGCATAAACTTCATCCTCTTGTCTTGCTGCCACCCAAGACAACTTTATCATCTCTGCTCACCTGGGGCATTTTCCAGCTGCCCAGAAACTTCTCAGCAATGAAGTGACAGTCTAGCCAAGCATACCCTGGGACTGTTTGTTATCAGAGTACATCTGGTGAGCTCAGTGACCACAAAAGATGGCAAAACAAGTTAAGATCACAATGGCCCAATCACAGAGCTGACAGAAGAAATACTGCGGGGGGAGATGGGGTGGAGGGACATTGAACTTTGCTAAATATAATTTTCCTGATGTGTACATTTCTCAGAATGGCCAAATGTGGGGGTCTGAGAACACCTGCTCATTCTGACTGCTTCCTTTTACTCATATCCTGTTCCAATATAGACTTACATTCAAAGATGTTAGCCATAAATCCCCCTAACAGATCCTGCATTATTCCAAACAGTTGATGACTTGACTACAGAGACAAGAATTTCTGGAGCTCCAGAGACCTAGGAACTAGAAAAAAAAAAAAAGCTGCAAAATCTTCAGTTAGCTCACATATGGCAAAGGTAAGGAAACCATCCCCCACCTGTAGCTAACTGCTATGTCTGCTCTGTATGGTGGAGAATGATCTTGGCATCCTGAGAGCCCAAGACTCAGGAAGGAAAACTGGGTGAGACTGTAATGAGGACCCAGCCATTTTTCCACTTCAGCTACTGTTTCAGAGACAGCAGTAGTGAAATGAACACTGGAATACAGTAGAACACCTCACCTGTATTCATCAGTAAGGTTCACAAACCAGCAAATCCACTGTGTTTCAAACACAATTACTGAACTCACACAGGCAAAATGGATTGTGTGGATTAGCAAGGGCTACCCCCTTAGCAAAAACACAAAAAAAAGAAGACTGTGAAAAAGGGAGAAGGAAACACAAATTTGAGATTCAAACCAGTCCTTAACACTTAAAATCTTTAACATCTGTCTCAATGATGTCTGTTTCTGAAACAATCTGGAGCTCAGCATCAGGCCAGCAAAGCCTTAGGCAGTGAGTCAGTATGACTTTAGTAGGTCTCTACAGTTTGGAAGAGAGCAATAATATGAGCATCAAAGACTCATGAGGGTCCAAGCCTTGCCTTCCTCCACAGACTACAGCCCTATTCTGTTTTGCAATTCAGCTTTCACCCAGTTTTGCCAACAAATCCAGTCCCATTAACTCACTGCAGGTCAGTTAGAGCTCTCTAGAACTGCACCAATTCTCTTCCCCAAAAACCTGGATGATACGGGAAAGAAAAAGTAGCTTTTTATATAACACTGGAGAACTGCACCAGTTTTATACGGCTTTTTATAATGCAAGATCTTAATTTCCTGCTGAAATGACCATCTTCCACCTATGGAAACTCCCATTTCCACCAAATAAAACAAGTCATTAATGTTCTTATAGTTGTGCCAAATTCCTTTCCCTTTTTTTTTTGTTTTTTAAGTAGCAGTAACAAAATTTTCCTCAAAGCCCTATGTGCCCAAATCTCTGTTCGCAATACACCAGCTATTTTATCCCCAACTTCCATGTGGCTGTTTTACCTTCATTTTCAATCTATAAAATCCAGGACAGCTAATTTCCATAGAAAAGCAGGTCCAGCGTGTGTTGTGGTCTCTTTAGGACCATTTTTACACTATTAGGTTCATGTATTAGGTTGTGATCTGTCCCTCCTGAGCCAGGGCAGCAGTGCATCTTCTCTGAGCATTAGCACTGGCACTTACTGCGCTATGCTGTGCCGCAGGTCAAGTTCAACTCGTGCTGACCCTCCATCTGGGATTTCTCCCAGTCCCTATCCTCCCCCATGCTGCAGCAGGAAACTAGACCAGTCACAGCACTATCCTTGGGAAAATTATCATCCCTCATACCAGGGTCACATTCCTACAGGCTTCTGGAAACTGTTCCTAAACAAGGCACATTCCTGTTCTTGGCAATCGGTAAGAGGAGCACAAACAAGAAGAGGATTTTAAGACTTTAACAACAACTTAACAGATGTCAAAAGCTAGAGCATGCCACTGTTAGCAGGTGAGAAAAGCAACTATCCTGGCAGTTCAGACCTGTTAATCCCCAGAGATCTCCAAGGATGGAGCAGTACCCAATGGGAGTGGATAGGGTGCCTGTACCAAGTGCCAAAGAATCTTAGCATAGCTCCATTACTCGCACACCCTCCACCTCATGCAGCAGAGGCACATGCATCCCTTTACCTGTTTTCCAAAGGACACAGTCCTACCAGGAAGAGTTCCTAAACAGAACCACTCTGTTCAGAAAGGGCAGCCCATTTAGAAAGGTAAAGGATATTTCAGAGAAAGCTTCCCATTGACTCAAACAGAAGTAAACCCATGAAGAACAGAGGGGCAGGACTGTTCCCCAGTGGTAGAGCTGCTGTCTCAGTGGGCTCACAGGTGGCAAGGCTGGCACCCAGTAATTCACAGCACTGGGCAATAAAAGATCCTACCAGTGGTAGGAAAATGACCTGAGAGTTTATTGTTAGTAGCAGCTCCTCACAGCCCTCTAACTTCAGCAGTGTTGAATGGAGGCTGGTAGGTAGCACAAAAGGAAATTAATAGCTTTCCACATGAACCCTGGAGCTTTCCACACCGGCCCACCAGGCTAAGACAAGTCCTGTTCATGCACCATCACAAGCACCAGAAATAGGGAGGCAGCATTTCTGCAAGTAATGTTAGCAAGCCTCTCCCTGCATAAAAAGGAGCCTTTTCCTTCTAGAGCAGCTTCCATGTAAAGCTGAACATGTTCTCAAATGACCACACACTATTGTTCTGCCTTTGTGCCCTCACCTGGAAGGGGAGAAGGAGCTGAAATCTGCAGTCTTGCTCAGGAAGGTAGGTGAAACTGCAATTCAGCATGACAGTTACAAAGAGCAAAGAGATTATCAAACAAAAGCTTCCAGTGTTCAGGCACAAGGGCAGACATGATTTCAAAGCTGTAAACTAGGAAAAAGCAAAAGCTCTTCACAGTCTCCTTCACTTTTCAGCTCCCTGTCTATCCTGTCCCACAGTAAAACAGTTAAAGCTCAGTCTGACTTCTTACAGTAGTTTCATCTCTCTCAAAACCTCCTGCATATTTTTGAGTCACTCTGTAACGTACAGTAGCAATCGCCAGATCTCTCCACCCACAGCAACTTCTTCCAGACTCTCTAACTCTTCTTCCATGTTTATCTTCTTTTTGGTAGTTTTTCTCCAGATTTTTCCTTCTTTCGTGACAGCAGACTAATAACCAGCTCCCGCAGGAGGCTGGATTAAGAGTCCCAAAAATCCTTGACATGAAAGGATTTTAAATTACTATTTTCACTGACTAACAGTGACTCAGAATGGTCTGTTTACCAAAGGGCCTTTTCTCAAGGAAAAAAAAAAACTGAAGTCTGGATTACAAACTACTAAAATAGCAAAGTATTTTGAAACTGCAGCGGTTCTGACAGGAAATGGGGACTGAACTGCACTTAATGAAGGAAGGTGGAAAACCGGCAGAGCAATTCTAGACACAGCAATACACGTCTCTACTCATCTTTTCACGTGCTTATAAAGGAAATTCTGACAGCTGCCAATGTAAACAGAGTACAAGCACTAGCAAAGAGTGTACAATTCCTGAATGTGTACACACATGGGTGTGGAAAAGACAACAACCCCCAGCAAAAACCTGAATTTCCAACATGTGCTCCAATTCTGCCCAATTTAGAGACAAGAGTTTAAAACCAAGGAAGAACGAACCATCCTGTTCAGAAGTCCCTCTTTTCCAATCCTCCCCTTTTCCAAACATTATCAGGGCAATCCATCTCCACTGTGTGAGAATTCAGGACACCTGGAACTGGCCTGTGTCACTATGTCACCAGATCAATCAGTCTTTTTGCCCAGCTGATGCCTTCCCTGTGGGTCTCTTTAGCCCCCTGTTGAGGAAGCAGGGGAGGAAAATCCTCTCCCTTGCTAGGAAGCTCAGTGACTCCCTGGAGCATATGTTCAACTCCATTTTCTTCAGAGGGCTGAGGCCACACAGGGAAGTTTTGGGAATCTGTGCAAGTGTCAAACCACACAGGTTTTCCTGATCTCTATCAGCCAAAGCTTGAAGTCCAACTATAGCTTCCTGCAAACAGCTTGCAACAAAAGTTCTTATACTCTTTCTCCTCATAAAAATAAGTGACATGTTCTTTCTCAAAGCCTGTGTTTCAAACCAGCACAACCAACCTCTGATCTGGCTGATCTGGGTTCCTCTTGTTCCAACAGTGCCTTACAGGCACACAGCTCCTGTGCTAGGCAAGAGCCGCAAACTTTCTGTAGCTTCTGCAGCTCCATTTTCTTTCAAAACCAAACTCTTCAGAGAAGACTTCAATGCCCTCTCTGCTGAAAAGGATATATTTTAATTGAAAAACACCTACACAAATAATTCAACTTGACACAAAATTATGAAGAGGCAAAGGCACTTTAACTTCATTGTGAATGAACTGCAAACATCAGCAACATACTCTCCCCATCAGGCAGGACTGTCAGCACTTCAACTTTTTTACCCAAGTTCAAGCACTTTGCCCTCTGTTTATAGGAAAGGTTACTAACCCAGAAATGAAAATTCATGCTATTTCCCCACAGCATCAGTAAGCCCTGGAACAATACAGCAAAAATACACACTCTGGAGGACGCCAGTAATGTAAAACTTCACAAGACAGAAACTGGCAACTTTGCTGCTGAATAAACTCAGTACTAAGTAACAAGGTTATAATATGAAAAAATTGTAGCACACCTTAGGCTTCCATACAGCTGGAGAATGACAGCCATACTCCTCAGAGATGTTTGCACTTTCTCATTCAGGGACACCAGCAACTCCCTGTTCCTCAGCCTACCACAACCACTGTTGCCTCCAGTCATGCAAGTGCTCGGTAAGAGAGGAATTATTCTAACCTGAATACTTCCTCTCTCCTGGGACATTGCTCAGGGTGAATCATCAGTTAATAAACAGTATTTCTTAACTGGGTGCAGCATTTCCAACAGCACCGCAGGCACATTTCCCTTTACTCCTCTTCTAGAGAATACATCTACATAAATCCAATCAGGAGAGAACACCTGAACAGTAAGAGCTTGTAGCAAACATATTCCAAAGAACCTGAGCTTCTGATATCTGTTCTGCTGGCACAAGTGACTTGTTTCCCAGGGCTCAATCCAGAAAACTCACACCCCTGCTCTTACCTTTCACGTTCAATCTTCCTCTAAACTAGTGTCCAGAGCAGCCTACTCCCTCAGAAAAAAACCTGAACAGATTGCTTGACAGGCAAGGATTAGTCTCGTCTGTGGTCAGTCTCTCTGAGCTACGTACCACTTGCCACAAGCTGATTAGCTGCCTGCTTAAGGAGGAGCTGGGATAAGTTTCCTTCTGACGGCAATGAAGTGGAGAGGCAGGCGCTGACTGTAATAATATGGTGTTTCCTGTCTGCGGCTGAGCTGAGAGGTACTTCCCAACAAAAAAGGGTTTACAGGAGCTCAGGAGCTCAAGCTCCACCTCTTCCAGTGAAGAGCCATTAACTATGGAGGAGGGGTCACTAGCATGGCTCCTGGCACTCAGAAACAAGCTCTGAACCAGCTTGTATTTCACCAAAGCATCAGAATGAAGAAACCAAACTACACAAAATGCCCTCTCCACACAGAGGATATTACTCCTATGGGATCTCAAAGCTCTGAATCAGATGGGATAAGAAGTAAATGTTGTAATTCACGTTATGTGAATGAGGGTGAAAGTCCACACCACCATTTGGTAGCAATAACTGGAAAACATTTACCAAACCACCATGTGAGAATCACACTGGAACACAAAGTATGTACCTGGGAAGATAGGATGTCCTTTTTCCAGGCCCTCTCCTGATGATGACAGGCGTTTTTGACTAGTATTAAGGAATACGTAACTTATCTTTCTACAAATCCTCCACTAAGCAGGAAAGGGTCAATGAACTGATATGGAATCACTTCTTTAACTGTACCAATTACACTGAAGGCAGCAGGCTTAATTCAGTTGGCACCTTCTAGAAAAGAGCAGATCTTCAGCCCACACACCAGTCTGAGGAGGAAGAATTTGTTCACCACAAAAACATTTACAAAACTGGGCCAAAGGAGACGATTCAAAGTCTTTTCAACGACTTTTGAGGGGAGAGCTGTGGTGGCAAAGTGTTGACCAGAGCAACAGGCAAGAGAGTTGGTGTCCCCCAGACCTTGCAGGTGTCACAGGGGAGAACAGGCATGATGGATGGCTCAGGTAAAGCAGATCACTTTGAGACAGAGATCAGTAAAACCTAGGCTTCCCAGCATCATCTTGAGAAAATGCTACTCCAGATTAAAGTATGGAACTCATCCTCATTGCAGATGTTGTTTTAATGCTCCTCACAGAACTGCGGGCTAGTCCATCGTGTGGGCACCTTAACAAATCAGGTGATGGCAAAACAGCACTCTCCAAGAAAAAACTGTTCATGAAAAGAGCTAAAGTCTCACTGAGAAGACCCAATGCACCCAGTGTGATCCCAAATCATCTATCTGCTTTTTAGAAATCACAAGAGGTTTTGAGGGTATGGCTAAGAAAGCGCTGCTCAGAAATCAGAGCCAGGCTCTGACCTCACCCATCCAACGCTGCTGATCTCTATTTTGTTAGGAGTACAAAATAGCAGATACTGATGGCAAGAGTCCAGGCTGAAAGTTGACTGCTCTCTTTAAAATAAAGTGTCCTGAACTACCAGGACAACACACTTATCATTGCATTTGTGCCACAGCAGATCTTCTCTGAAGTCCTGTGCAAGACAGCAACCCTAGGAAAAGGCACTGGGGAAAGATCTATGCACCATCTACCAAGGGATAATACATGGAAGGAACCTGTCACAGCCCAGACATCCCAGAAGAATTTACCTTGTAGACAGCTGACTCTCAAGGACAGAGATGGCAGAGATGTGACAGAACCAGCAAATAACACACCTAGAGACCTAATGAGAGAAGAGAGCTCTGGCATGGGGCTGCTATAAGACTTATTCCCTTCTCCCTTAAATACCGCTGCAGCCACACTGCCTGACCTAAAGGAACAAAGCTAATCATAAAGCTTTTCATTACACATCAGGGAATAGAGCTGTACAACATTATAAGCTCAAAAATGCCCCATGTCACATGCTCCCAGCCCATTCTATAGTCATCTATCCATTAACTCTGGGTAGCAGTCCTGAAAACTGTCCCCATTGCAAACAGGATACACTTACTGAGGAAATCTATGCAAGATCAACCAAGTAAACCATGGTAGAATTTATTACAGACTTTCTTAAAAGGAAGAGGTCCATATCTTAAAACTCACTTTTCTCACTCTCCTTCCCGCTGAGAGCAAACAAATTACCTCTCAGTCATGTCCTATGTAAAAGGTTTACTGGCAGCTATTTTTTAACTTACTTCTCTATCCATGCAGCACAACCTTTGCTGGCTTTATGCTCTGGTTTTCTCCTCTCATGATGCTGCCTCCCCCTTGCTCCTCAACGCACTTTTAACAGCTGCTCTTCTGACTGGTCAGCCCTTATTAACTCTTAGTTTTGGATAAACATTGTTCCTCCGAGTGTTTTATCTGATGTTTTTGTTGCTTGTCTTTATGTCAGGAAGGTAGGGGTGTCATTCAGGCAACCTGAGATGGAGAATCTATACATTAGGCCGTACAGATGCCTGGACAGAGGCTGAGTTTTCCCAGAAATAAACCATTCTTTTACAAATCCACAAGTACCAGTCTCCATTAAAGAAAACAGAAAACCAAAAAGAAAACCACAACATCTAAAACTCTGCTTACAACACCAAATGCTATATATTTTCAGTTTAGGAGAAAAACTCAAATTGTATGACCCACTGGTTTGGAACAGGGAAAAAAAATGCATCAAAGAACTCTAAATTTTAGAAAGGAAGATACAAAGGGGAAGCAGAGTGGTCTCAAAGAAATCCAACAGAAAACTGCATGACTGCAAGGAATTCAAAGCACTGACAGCAATGATGCAACAGAGCAAACAGCAGCAAGACTAGGCCACCTTCTGATTTCCTATGTGTTTTTAGAGCTCAAGGTAAACGAGTCAAGCACCTCCATAAGCCACGATAGAAATTAGGAGGAAACATGTTTTTCTTGAATTTACCTAAGCACCATGATATACTGCTCAGCTGGAGACAGTGCAAACTCTACCTGCTTGAATTTCAAGGTAACCCTTTACCTTTTACTAGCTCAGGAAGGCAGGGACTGGCAGAGCCTGACACCAGAGTCTTGGAAATAACTCTTCACTGTTTGTCTCGGATGGGGCAATCTGCGAGAGCAAATACACTACTTCCTTCTGTCCCTAACGCAGCCTTCCTGGTGGATATTAGATCTCTCTCAACTACAACAGTCAGCAGCACAGTAGCAGTACACTTGCCTCAAAAATCAGTCTTTATTTATATATGAGAAAACTGAAGCAAGATCCAGGATAAAATGCTTTATTAACAGGTAAAGAACATCACATTCTTGAAAACATATCCCCTACTCAAATCACTGCATAAACCTTCTCTTTGTACTCTCACATTGACACCTGATAGCAATATTTACTTACCATACCTAGATGCGCCTCCTACCTGTCCAACTATGGATGTAGAAAGTATTTTGAAGCTTTGGGAAGGTGTTGGAGTTTTATGTGGCACAAGGCACACTGCTCAGTGTTGGTCACCACCTGCAGGACCAGGAGGGATTCCTCCCTCCACCTGGATTGCTCCCCCCCTTCACCTTGCCTTAGAGCAACACTTCCTTTCCCCAGGCCCTCCTTCTCCTCTGTTCTGAGCCCCTCAGAAGCTGTGTGGAGGTTTGTAGCTGTTCACCAGCTCGACACTCACCCTGCAGGGCTGACATTAATGGTTTTTTTCCTGCACACCAGAAAATACAATCATTTTTCCTCCTAGTTCCTGAGCCTGGAGAAAATGAAGCAGGGCCACCACCACGTTTCCAGACTGCAACTACTCAGCACACATTCCACATCTAACGAGTATCCTGAACCAATCCCACAGTTATTTCTGTGCTATTTCTTTCTGTTCCTCCTTTTGCTTTCCCACTATATATAGTATGCATATACAAACACACACACAGACACACACAAATAAAGTCAGAGAAAGAAGTTTACATATTTTAATGCCTATGGGAAAAACTAAATTCCTTTAGCAAGATCTCCAGCATAAACATGAACATCACCTCTAACTCCCTCAGCAGAACAAATTTTTCTGTCCCACTGAGCAAACAGGTTATATCAAACCCTCTTAGCTTATAGGGAAGAAAATCCCTGAATGCCAAGTCTTAGCCAATACATAGTAACCTGAGGTATTTCCCTGAGGTAATTTCCCACGTGCACAAATATGATTTATCATATTGTAAATAAAAGTAAGTTTATTTTTTTTATTTTTCATGAAAGATGCTGTGAAGATTGTTCAGGTGTTTTTCACCTCTGCAAAAGAGATGGGATGTGGGGAAAAGATGGAAGAAGAACAGAAAATAATGCAAAAAGTCCTACCGTGAAGCTGTTGTTGACGTTCTTTGTGCTGGATTCTGCCACGCTGGCATCTGTCAGATCCACCTCATCAAAAATAATGGACTGGAAAAAAAAATTCAAAATCTCAATAAATTCTTGAATCCAATGCATAAGCAGCAGACTCAAAGGGAGCCTGCCTGACATGCTCCATTTCACAGCCTTTTATGATTTGAAGGAAAGACAGCACCAACAACATCAAGGACCTGGAAGTCTAGTTCCAAACACTGGGGATCACTCTGGCCTGTCTTCAGACAGTGAACACAATGACTTTATTTTTATTAAAGTATTATTTAAAAAGAACACCAGATAACTAAGTTTTGTTCTTGTGAAAGAGACGGTTTTATGTCTAGTTGACTATCAGCATACTAAATCAGATGCACAGCAGCTCTGATTTGATAAATTCTAGCCTTGCTTGTCTACTGCACTCTCTTTTTATTCATATTCTCTTCCTTCTATTGATTCAGACTCCATTCCCTACTAACATGCACCAAAGGGAGAAAAAAATGTGGAAAAATCAGTATCACAGTACCACATGATGCTTCACTTTAAAACCAAGGATTTCAAAGTGTGAGGCAAAACACCGGGATCTTCTAGTAGCTATAAAGCCTGAAGACCAGTGCCTGAAGAGCTCTTTTCCCTGCTGAGGGCTGCCTCCCCACTGACACCCATCTGCCTCCAAAGCCCCTCTACTGACTTCCTTCCTGGGCCTCACAGGTACTGTCAGGACCTTACCTTAGCAGTTTTTGCATAGTAGAGCGTTCGTCCGCGCAGCTTAAAGTATCGTCTCTTCCACCGCTGGAAGGAGCTGGTCTGTTTCATTAGCATCCCCTCTTTTATCACAGTCTACAAAAGCATCAGAGGAGAACGGTGAAGTACAGGTTTTACTGACAGGCACATTTTCTGCCCCCCCAGCACACACCTTTAGGGGAACAACTGGACTTGGAGACCAATAACCTCAGTGCCCTCTGCTGGAAGCATTTCACAGATTCATTCAGCAAAACTGAGCAGCCTTCACAAGATAAAACTCTCATGAGCACACAACCCACACTGCGGTGCGGTTTTACTCTTGTCTCCAGTGCTATCACGATACCAAAGAAGATAAATAGCTTAAAACTGAATGAGCATTTCAGATCTAACAGTGACTCGGGGAGTGTAACAGTTAAACTCACTGAGGTCGGCTTTCAGTCACAGGTAATTGCACCTTTCATTTAACTGGCATCTGATTACCAGCACATACACACCGAGGGTATCTGTCTCTACCTCCAGCTGTGCCTTGTGAAATAGCATCTACCTGGCACAGAGGTGGCAAGCTGCAAGCCCGGAGGGTGAAGAGTGAAACCAGAGCAAAGAAGGAGCTATATCCAACATCAGCATTTGGTATTCTTCAGATAGTCTTGGCCCTGCTTCGGTACTCTCTGGCCAGCTGCCATTTCCCAGGGCTGCAGTGCCAAAACTGTCTATGCACACTGACTATTTTTCTTTAACTGCTTTATAACTAGACTGACATACCAGCATACACAGGCTCATACGCTCGTTCATATACTGTGCATATGTGGGAGTATGGATTTAATCCACAGGCACTTCATTCTGGTTTGAATACCAACAGCTACATGAAAATAATCTCAAAAACTGCAGCTCAGAAAGACAAAAGGCAAAAAAGTCAGGGCTGAATGTCCAACCCCAAATTCCTGATTGTAAGTACTGCCTAGGAGCTACAAGCAGCACTATGTCATCCCTCGGTACAACAAGAATCCTACTTCTCTCCCCAAAAGAGTCGCAGGAACCTGCTTCTTGCTGAGAGAGCCCAACACAATAAACACTCAGTTAAAACGCAGGACGCAAATGGTCTGACAATCTTGTAAGACAGGTTATTCTGTATCTTGGTGCCAGGAAAATGACATAGCTTTAACATACCAGAGGTCTCAGTGGAATTCAGGTTTGTAACAGTCAGGTCCCTGATAACTATCAATTCACAAACAGCACCAAATGGACACTGCCAGGCTACTACAGCACACAAAATAAATATTCTTACTGATCCACAGGGTTTAGTTCATTTTAGAACTCCTTTCCAGGGCATTAAACTTGCTTTTAAAATGCTATATATATTTCTAATGTGCGCCTTTAGTTTTTGGAACAGCTGCAGATTTTGATATGTTCCACATACACTGGCCCTCGCCAAACTCAAAGCTTCCTCAAAAACCACTTCGAAAAAAATGCTGACTATAAGGAGAAACATCCATCTGACAATACATGCTTCTCTTTTGCTAGACTGAGCTATCCTCAATCTGGCCTGAGAGATCACAGGGTCTAGACCACCATGGTGAAGCCTGTACTCACAAAACAGCTGGGAAAGAGCAGGCTCTGCATTCCACCAGATCCTAAAGAGAGCTGTTGGATACAGAAGACACTACAATCTTCTTCCCCTGTGTTGGGAAAAAGGGGGAGAGCTCCCCTGTCTCCTGGAAGAACATCATCTACCTTGGATGCTGGGCCCTGGCCAGCTCCAAGGTTAGCAAACCCCAAGTCTCAAGGCTTCCCAGTGGTCTGTTTCACAAAGCCACCTGCACATTGGAAGAAATACCTGCCACTGCTCAGGCAAACACCAACTTAGTGTGCCTGCTTCAACTGGGAATTGCCAAACTCCACAGAACTTCCAGCAGAATGAAAAGAGGAAACAAAAAAGCACAACTGAGGATTAAGCTCCTATAAGAAAATGGCTGTTTGCCACACCAGCTCCCCACAGCTCTGAAGTAGTCAATAAAGGCATCCTGGCACTCGTTTTCACAGGACGCAGCAGTAGGAATACACTTTAAGAAGCCATAAAGCATCTGGGAGTGCCTTTAGGGTCCAGAAGTTAAACACACTACAGCAATACCCAAAACCAAAATATTAAACCACCTTAGAGAGCTGGTGTTGTGTAATTAATCCAAAATTCAAACATTATCTTAGCTGAAGCTTCAGCATAAGAGAAAATGGAGTGCGAAGACTGATCAAACAGCATCCCTCATTGAAACAACCCTGCAGGCAAGGCCAGAGCTGAAGGCACTCATCTGGAACCCAGAAAGATGCATTCATGCTCCTACTCTGCCATGGACTTTTCATGAGTTCCCGAAAAAGCAATTTTCACTCTGTGTGTCTCCATCCCCCATCTGTCAAGTGGAACAAACAGCACTCACCTATTCTGTGGAAACCCACTAAAATATATATTTCTCTCACAAGTTATTTTAACCTCCAGCACCTGAGTATCAAAGAGAAATGTAAAGTACCAGCATCCAAATTACCACACTAAAGAAATCACACATTTCTGCAGCTCATTTTTTACAGGGAAGAAAATGGGAAAGTGGCAGGATATTTTCCAGCTTAAGACAGAAACGTGGAGTGACTTTTGCATTTCCTGGAAAAAAAAAACATATAAATAAGAAATGAGACAGAGAAAGCAGCTACTGAACTCTGCAAATCCCTGAATCAAAATCAGAGAGGAACTAAAAGACTCCTGGGATGAAAAGCCCAAAGATACCAGGAGGACGATCAAAAAACAGCAACTTGCAGGAGGAGATTTCAGAGCTCTGTTGCTATGCTTATTTACAGCTATGGTTAAACTGGGGTCAGCCAGAGCCCTTATACACCCCAGCCTCAGGCAGGATCACTTTAGCCAATCTCTTGCCCAGCCCACCAGCACAGTAACTCTTAGCAAAACAATGCCTCTGCTTTCCCTCAGCTCCCACCACTCCCGCCTGCTCCCTCACACCTCATTTGTTTTCACTCACCTCTGCACAAGACGTGCATTCCTCCATTCCTCTTTTAAACCCTCTTTTTTCCCCTTTTTTTTTACCAAAATGCACCACTTGCAGAGGTCACCTTGCCCTGCTCTAAGCGGCAGTTTCTGTCATGGCCAGGCTCTATCTATAGAAAACCTCACAGCTACCCAGCTCAGACATGAAAGGCCAGAGCAGGAGCGCTCGTTCTGCTCACAGCAAACACGCCTCCGGTTCAGCGCTGCCCATCTCCGCACGAGAGCAGCTGGGCTATTTATAGGCACTCAGTTCAGCACAGTTTGGTGGCTTTGGGTGGAAAGGGCCGGAGATAAGATCAAGATGACTTTATGAAATGAGGTAGACACCGCTGCCTTTCTCTTCCTCTGTTTTGACTTTACAGTCAAAGGACTTGTTACTTGCAGAGGAATGCAGCTGCAGAAAATGAACTGGGAAAAGGACCTGACTGAAAAGTGAAACAAATGAAATAAAAAGGGGGAGGTGAAAAGTTACTTCTGCTCCCCAGCCTCTCCGCAGATTTTTAATTGAAGATCTACTCTGATCAGATTGCTGGGCATGTGATTCATCAAGATAAATGTGAAATTGCTTCTCCCATAATGAAAAGAGAGTGTTAAATCTATTTTTAGTATCATATATTGGATCCTACGGGAAAAGCTACTGCCCTGAAACACTATGAGGATGCGCATATAATTATCCACATCCTATCCAGGATAAATACTAAAATTGTTTGCAATGGAACTATGCAGACTATTTTCTACCCAACTGAGTCCCCTTCCAATATGGTGTCCTGTGGCATGGCATTCCATGGGCAGATAATACTACAAAAAAATGAAGTATCTTCTTGGATCAAGTGTAAAATGATGTGCTACTGGTTTCAACACTGACCTCTTTTATCATATTGCAAGTCAGTGTAAAGAAGGTTACTGAACAAACTGACAATTTAAAACAACACTGCACATAGCAGAATGTCTTAGGAAATCTGAAAAGAACAAGATTAGATAACTGAAAGGCAAAGCCTAGGAAATTTCTAACATTTTAGTATTTATCTTTGGCCTTGAAGAACAGCAACTTCCTGCAGAAAGAAATTCAGTTTATGGCAAGCAATACACAGCCCTCCCCCCCCCCAGCTCATCCCCTTTCAAAACTTGAGATTTAGGAAGAGCAATAATATGTTCTCAGATTTCTCCTGTCAAAATGGGTGCAGGGTGCAGGCCTAATCCTGAACTGACAAAAGAAAAGTTTTGCCACTGACCTCAATAGGAATCATTTCAAACAACTCAGAGGACTGAAAAAAAGAACTCGAAAGAGAGCCTTGTGCTTCACTGTTTCCCCTTCCGGCCTTGTAAGAACAAGAAGCCAAAAGATTAACAGGAGCTGTTCAGAAAATCAACAAGATACAGTTGTGTTTTTGGCAATACTGCTCATCTGAGGTGTCTCTGCACCCAGTAACCCATGTCAGGTGGTCACAGACAGCCTACACAGATTAAGTACTTTCCACACTGATAACATGAGTGATTCTACTAAAAGTTAGGAAGGATCACGTCATATTTCAGCTACTTTCAGATTACATCCCTTGTTCTCCTGCACATAGTACTGCTCATCAAGCGAAACACAGGAGCAGACAATGCTTTCCTGCAGCTTAAACCTATTGCCCCATTTGGAAGTAGGGCTCTTGATAAAACTGATTTCCTAATCTGGAAAACAAGCCCTATTAGCCAGACTGAGGGTGACTATCAAGCTTGTCCAGCTGTCAGGCTGGCAAGTGTCCCTCGGCACAGGGAGGCTCCAAACCATGTTTGATAGAGACAGAGGAGGAACAATGCAACTTATTTCACTGCTGAGATCATAACATATTCTTAGGGGCAATTACTCAGTGCAGCATATCTAAAACAAGAATTATGCTTCACTGACACGTCTTTCCAATGCAGAAAAATAACTATGCACAAGGTAACAGCAAAATGATACAAAGCCATCTAAATAGCAACTAAAGAATCCCAAACCCGAAGTCCCCAGCATGTGGATTTCTCTCTTTATCAGGTGTCTTCAGAATGTAAAATTTTTAGGACACACACAGTTTTTATTTGTATGTACCACAAAACACTGATGCCAAACAACAAATAATTGACTAAACAAAGCACCAAATGCAGAGAGGAAAAAACAAAATGCAAAAATAATGCAGAACTGGGCTATCTTTATAGATGCTTACTAGGGAATTTAACAGGCAGCTGAACCCCAGGGACCAAACAACCTCATCTAGTCACTGATTTTGAGTAAGCCATGGCAAAAAGGATAGGAGTAGGTCTGCAGGCATGGCCAGACAATCTTGCTGTGCTAGGGCAGGTACAAATCTGAATGCTGCACCTTGTGGGTAAAACAGTTTTAGTAGCTGGTGTCATAAAAGCTCTCCGTGGTCATAAACATAAAACTAATTAATACTTAGAAATCAAATAAAATACAGTAAATCCAACAAAGAAACTACAGGAATAAACCTAACCAACCCCAGAGAATAAGACATGAAATATCAAAAGGGTAGGGGTTAACAAGCTAATCTGAGAGCAACATCCTTCCACCAGACAGTGGTCACACCCTGGAAATGAACTCCAGGAAGCTTGGAGAGGGGAAATCTGGATCAGTAAAGCAATTCTAATGATGGGACACACAGGGAGCTATACAGATCTATAGCAGAGCACAGGGTAATTACAGGTTGCATACTCCTGTTTGGGAATTACACATTAAATGCACTTTGCTCTTGGAAAAGTGAAAATTGCATTAAGATTTCTTTCACTGGTACCAAAAGAGCAAGACATTATGAGAACTCACTGCAAAAAAAGGACTCCAGAAGAGGAGAAAAATAAAAGAAAATCAGAGCTGGAATCAAATGTCAAAATAGAAGTTGGGGCAGTGAGTCAGAGGCCCACTAACAGAAGCCGAGCACTGCAATTGATGAAGGGGATTACAGTACAGACCTTTGTACAACCACATGGGAAAGCCTGAGAAATCTCTCCTAACAATCATCCTCCCTATTCTCCTCTGTTGTAACCTCCAGCTCTGCTGAATGAGGTGGACTCAGCACACCCAGTGAGAGACTGAGGCAAACACGGCCGACAGCTCTCCTACAGTCTCCCTGCAACTCCCGAGACAGCAGAACCAGAGCAGAGCACAGCAAGCTACCCACGGAGTAGCTGAGACGTCACTGAAACAGGTAATGCAAGCTCATTCTCCGGATCCACAGTAAAAAACAGGAGCTGGTATCAAATAAATACTGAAAAGGCCTTAATTTACCTCAGCACAGATAAATGGTCAAACACCTCATTCTTCATTAGTTAATGCTGCAGCCAATAAACAAAGATCAGGTCTTTGAACCAGCTTCTTTCAATTCCAGGTTCAGATGCTACTATTATGAACAACTCTCCTAAAAGGGATGCACAGTCACAGACCTAAAGTGAACGAATTACCAAATGAAAAACAATTTGAGAGCACGCAAAAATGTATATGGGGAAGGAAATACAACATACAGCATATTAACACACAGCTCCTTGGTAAAATGAGCTCTGTCAGAGAGCTCCAAGTACTAAAACAGATGAATATTCTGGTCAGCTACTTAGAAGGGAGAATGAAAAACACACCAGTACACTGATGCAGGATGAGTTAGGAGCTGGACAACTCCTGGCACACTAACTGCTTAAGCCTCAGGATGCTTTCCATAGGCTCCCAGCGTCCTTCCCAAACAAATCTATCACAAGAGGGAAACTGAGCACAAAACGCCAGTCAAACTATAGCAGAGCTGGAAGATAAGGGCTCAAATCCATCCACAGAGATAACTAAAGTTTAATAGCTACCTGAAAATTCTGGAATGGAATAAATTTGTAAAGGATACTAATTAAATGTGAACTTTATACATTTAAGGACAAACATGAAAAGTTTGACTGTTATTTTTTCTACCATCTGAAATTATATATGACTACATCCCTTCCGTAGGCATTTTCCCCATACACAGAAAATGTCAAAACACACTACCTACTGTAAAACCTTCTGAGGTATGCCTGTCACAAGCTATGCACCAGCATCACAGAATCCCCTGTCTGAACTCACAAGCACGTGGCTCTGCTGCTGAGGCACAGCAATAGAACCTCATTTGGTATCAGCTTGTACACAGAACCCTCTAATGCTGCAGCCTGTACCCCCACAGCTTAAGTCACACCTTTATTCATTCAGAAAGACAAGTTACCACCAAAATACACGTTGAAGCCCCCCCATCCACTTCACCAGCAGGCAAAAGGAGCCAGGCACTCACCATAGTGGGCTGTCAGGGCCATTTGACATGCGAGTACCTGGCTGGGGCGTGTGACCAGCGCGAGCACAGAACAGCGAATGCACGGGAAAGCACATTCAGATACAGCTGCGGATCTCATCCTCACACTCATAACCACCCCATCCTTCCCACACCGCTGAACGTCATGGAGACCTTGGCCAAGTAGGAAGGAAAAGCCAGCAGAAAGTACCAGTAACAGAACTTCAGGATATGGGAAAATGAAAGTTATACCTTGAGGAAGAAAACTGAATTCTTTGCCCTTGTGTTGAGGAGGCTGAAAGAAAGACAGCTTCCTCCCACTGCGTCTGGATTCCCATCACCTCTGCTACTGAATTCTGCAAGGAGCCTTGTTTGGTAGGGACTGGTAGATGCAGAGCCAAATCCTCATCCTTTTACTCCAACTGGTATTCAAATAGGTTGATAGCAGAAAGCAGCTTTTGGCCTTTGGCCATTTAATTAATACTTAGGTATCTTAGAATTTATTTTTATCTCATCTGTAACAACTGTCATAATCAGATTTTCCATATTTATGTATTAAACAACCTATGCTTTTAAGTTTTTTTTTCCTCATCTATTTAACATAGTTTTTAAAGGATACTCCAAAGTTTTAATTTGTTTTTCCACTTTCCCTGTTTTAATGTCCTGCAAATACCTTTGACCATGCCAAGACTTCTTGATCAGCACCAGGAACAACAAAAAAGATGAGCACAGCCCTGGGAACAGCGTTTTGTTAACTTTCAGCTGAACGGAACAGAAGGGGCTGGTGCAAGTTCCCAGAATACTCTGCCAGTGCTCTGCCCTGCCTCAGCTGAGAGCAGTTCCAAGAGCAGGCAGCTCGCCCTCCCTGTTTTATTAGACACATTTCTGTCGATCAAAGACCACTGAAGGTGGCTGTCCCACAGGGTAAGACATTACCTGGAGCTTGCACCACCTGCCTCAGTTCCCACATCTGAGGATTCCCAGGGTGATTTCTTGCATTTGATACAAGAAGTATGTATCTCCATTTTCCCTACAGGAAACTGCAGGTGGTATCACCTCTCCTCCCTAGAAAATTACATGGATAAATTTATTAAAGCTTGTAAGTCTCAAGTGCAATGTCCTCAATGCAAGCATTATGTGATCAAGAGGGCATTTCCTTTCTCAAAAAAGGCAAACCACAACATCAGAACAGTGATCAGATGTAAAACTTTTCAACTTAGCAATGAGACGATGAAGAAATAAAAAGTTCTCCTCTAAAACCAAATTAAGCAATCCTGTACTAATCAACTGCCTAATTGAAGTGGTAATGTTGTAGCCATCCAGCCAAATTTTTCCCCTCTGGATGAGAGGAGGGCAGCCAGCTTTAGCCCTCCTCCACATCTATGTCAGTGCTCTCATGTCCAGGTGTGGTCCAGGGCCTGCAGACTGCAAACTCCATACCCTGTGGAAGCACTGCACTGTTGCTGCAGAGATGCAGCACTACTGAACAGGGCATGCACACTAAGCTCATAACTTTCTGAAGTGTTTTATATAAAATGAGTGAGGAGGGACCAGAAACCATGGCAGCTGCTGTGGAACAGTGCTGCTGCCTCAGCTACTCTGCCTGAAGCTCAACTACCTGTGGACTGACTATCCCATGGGGCTGCAGTACCAAACAGAAGCATCTTCTTTCTTTAAGAGACACATAAATTCTTAGTGAAACAAGAAGCAATAACTACTTAGTGAAGAAAAAGCAGGGAACAAACTGTTTCAGTGGAGAGTTAATAAAATGTCCTTTAAATAACAGTTGGTGCATTTGTGATCTTGAAAAAACGTGTTCCAAGAGGAAGACATGTTCACTTGGGAAAGTAGTACACTGCAAAATTTCCAATGATGCTGTGTCAATACCTAGGGTAAACCTTAAGCTTTCCAGGACTAGGGCAAAACGCTCTATATCTCACTTGTGCTTTCTCTTACATATGCAGGTATAGCTGCTATTCCAGAAAGAATCAGACTGGATTTGTAATTAAAGAAGGTAAAGTTATGCAGTGTCTCACATGGTATACTGGATTTCCTAATCAGGTAGTCTGGAGATAGACACTTCACAGTTTTCATTTATAATCCTGTACTCCTCCAAAGTAAAAGCTCAATAATTTTTCTGTAACGGGAGGTTGTGGGTAGGGGAAAATGCTCTAAATATTTTAATTAAGTTTTATTTTTAAAAACCAATCAAACCAAAATATTCAATAACTATGGGTTTTTGTCTCTAATTTTATTAGAGAGAATAATTAGTAGCCCAGAAACTTTTTAGTGATGTGGTCTAAGTAAATCCATGCTCTCAAAACGTGCAAAAGTTTAATGTTAGCTCTTTAGTTCTTGGAACCTGATCTATAGTTAGAAGGAATGAGAAACGCTTCAAGTGCGTGTGGCTTTGTGCTTTGTTTTGTTGTGCAGTGGGGTTTTTTAGTTTGGGTTTGTTGGTTTTTGTTTTTTTTTTAACAAGGAAGTAACAGCTGTTGCTTTCATACAGCATCCAAAACTCTCCAGCAGCAAGGCAAACTTACAGTACACCAGTGGAAACAGTGCTGGGAGGCTTCCCAAATTGTGTCAGAACAGATGAGTCCAAAGTGCACACAAAACAGAATGTAGATTAAGGGACAGAAACATTCATACAGCCTAAAATCCCACCTGTGTCTCGGTGCTCAGAGCAGTATGTTCATGCCATTAATCCAAGAAAAGTCTTTAAACCTGTGCTCAAGATGTTCAGTTTCAGTTCAATCACAAAAACTTCTCTTTTTCAACTGTCCTCGCTCTCTTTAGGTGAAGAGTTCCCAGTTTCTACCTGGATTAAAGTGTAAACCACCATAATTTATGACACATGAAGATCCTAAAATGCCCTCTTTCAGACAGCCTGTTAGAAGGCAGGAAAACAAAGCCAGACAGACATTTTAATATGTTTTAGTGGAGCTGCCACAGACAGAACAAGAATTAAGTAATGAATTCTGGAAAATTCCTTCCTCATTTCTTGCTTATTTCTTTTACAATATTGCTTTACTGAAATGCTTTGCTTCTTACCATAATACTTCTTTCAATACTTGTATTTCAAACTAATAAACTTATCATTTTCCTCACTCTAATCTCAGGAAACCTTAAAACATTTGCCTTCAGAAATAAAAATACCACTTCTTTCCCTATAAAATGGACATTTTATCTAATAGGTAATACAAGAAGAAACAAAATGAGCTTTCTTCAGTTGCCCATGCTGCCCACCATATGTCTGAGGACTCAGCATAGTGTGCTCTGGAAACTTGCACAAGAACCAGGAGAAACATTTTGCTTCCCCCTGCTTTTCTACGTTTATCCTGCAGGGTGGCTCCAAGACCTCAAGGCTACTGGTCAGAAAGACAATAACAACCTCCCATAGTACAAAAGGCATCACCTATATCTGGTATACAGCACAGAGAAGGGATATGTGCTAGTTCAGATACTGAACAGTCTGTCCACTGCAGCATAAAGCTCAACACCAGTTCATCTGTACTACTTTTCAAAATATGAATGAACTTGACATATCTCTGCTACCAGAGCTAGGCAGCTTCCCAGAAAGTTTGGAGAGCTGCTCCCTCTGTTTGCAACTCTGGTGAAATATACACTGCAAACTTGTCTTAGAAAGTTCAAGGCAATGATAAACGCTTACAAAAATGGAAATATTACAGAGAAATTGCTTGTGAAAGTAAACAGCACTTAGACTGAACTAGTCTAAACAAGAAGTTCTCCTGATGCCACCCAAGGACGCTGCTGAAATCCTGTCTGGTAAACAAACTGAGAGCTCAACATACCAAAGCTGGCAGGCTGGAAATCCCACAGAACTGATGAATGAAATGGGAAGATGGCCTGTTCATCCACCCTCCAGCTTTCTGAGGGTTGTAATGTGACGCTGGAAATGAAAGGTCAAGTTCAAAGGAAGAAGCACACTTCACTGTCAGAGCTTATAAAAGGTGCCATGCTCCTTGGTTTCACACCCTCAGCTCCCAGGACCACTTTGGCTATTCCTGTGACTAAGTCCATGCTGAGTGACAATGAGATGACATTACCACTTCAGCTGGTTCCAGCTGAGGTCTCAGCACTGCTCAGGAGGTGGAGCAAGGTCCTGCTGTTGCCTGTCCTCACATGCACCTTCTTTTTCTTAGTTCATTTCATCTCTTTCCTAATTCCTATCCATTCAAAAATACTTAATCTTAGCTGACCAACAGTTTCTGCAGCTGCACCAACACCAGCCTGAGACCAGAGAGGAGCTAAAAGCAGTGTGCTCTGAAGCCTTATGCTGGTACAAGTCTGTTGGGACTCGAAATGGCTGATCAAGCACACAATTCAGCCTCTGCTTCTCAGGCAGCTGAGACAAGAGCACTAACATTACCTGCCATACCTGATCACGTGAGGCTTTATTCTTTCCCCATAATAATAACCATTAAAAGACTGCTAAACATGCTTCCCTTATACCTTCTTCTCTGCCTCAAAAATCCTTTCTAGCTAAAAGCAAGTCAGTACGTTGGAACACAGTACTTCATTCTCCAAACACTGAGCCTTCCACTTCTTCTTACCCTGCCCTCTGCCTCACAAGGGACAGGGTTTTTAGCTGAAGAGATGTTATCTGTGATTTGCCTTTAGACCCTGCACATCAACACCTCAGTCCTTAAAGATCAAAATGATTCCACTTGCCCCACTACTATCACACCAAGCTACTTCAGTCAAACACAGCTGGACAACCTCTGGGCTTTGAGACAAATTCACTGAAGTTTTATGGTCTTGCAAGCAAGCAAGCAGCTCTACTTTACAGCATTTCTTAGGAAAACAGATGGCAGGACCAGAGGAAGGAAGGTACCTTCAAAGTGCTTGCAACTGTGACAAGCAAGTAAATTCTGAGGAATTCCATGGGCGCAACAGATTTCACACTCAAGCTGTGATAACAATAAGCTTCCATGGTGATTTAGCTGTTCTTACAGGCATGGTCTTAAGCTAACTGCAGCAAAAGATGTGGTCAGAAGATATTTATATCCTCAGGCCATAGTAAAAATCTGCCTGCATCTCTTACTGTCACTGACGGACCTGTCCAACAACTTCTACAGCTTACAGTAGCCTGCACTCTATCATTCAACAGACAAATTCAGAATTAGGTCTGCCTTTACAAAGGAAGCAAGCTCCTCAAAGTCTCATCAAAACCATGATTACCCACAAAGTTGTCTTTGCTTCTTGCCCTGAGGGCAAGGAAAGAGTATACATGCAGCAGCATGCAGAAAAAACAATGACAAACCAAAATGACATCAACAAGCAATAGAACAAATCAATCCTGAATACCATAATACCTGGCTTACTTGGAAAATTTGACACAATTTAGTCAAAGGTTTTTGGCAGGTTAACACACAGAAGGCTTAACAGCTGTAGACAGTATCTGTTTATAATCCTGGTTCTTAATATGTTTATGTTTGCATATACAAGTGGCTGGTTTCGTCTTTTTCCAGCCATGCTGACACAAGAAGTGATGTAAAACAGTGAAAATTATTAAGTAGGGACAGGAGGACATGTTCTGCTATAGCCAAACAAAAATACAACCCAATGCACCTTTCACCTTAGCATCTCTAACATCCTGCTATAAGCAAGAGTTCCCACTCTAGCACTGGAAAAGTCTTTGTGTCTCTGCTCTCATCACAAATACTACCATGGAGACAGACTATAGCATCCTTCCTTCCTTTCCACATGAGACCCCTGCCACAAGTGGTGTTAAAAAAATCCCAAGGTTCATCCAATCTCCAGCAAGCCAAATTCTTAATATTCAGCACTCTGGACACAGGAAAATATCTCAAAAGGCTTATTTTTTTTTTACAGCAGAATAACAGACTAGCTTAAGTCACCTGGTGCTACAGCATAGCTGAGATCTGCTTGATACAGAACATCAACAGGTTTAGAGGGCTCCAGGGTTTCCCGGTGTGGTCAAAAGAACCATCTCACAGCCCAGCCCCACAATGCCTCAGCCCAAGAAGCCAGTGGCAGTGCCAGCAGCACCTCACAGATGGAGGAAGCAGCCCCATCATGGTCCTCACATATCACTGCACTTTATCACAGGGGTTTCATAACTGGGACCAACACAGCCAAACAATGATGCACAGCAGAATGATGGCAGGTCCTGTGTTTGAAAGCAGGGCAAACCAGCCAGCACAAAAAAGAGCCCTTTGAACAATGCTTCAGACACTGCATCATGCAGAGACATTTACTCTCCTTTGCTATGAGTACGAGAGAAGCAACACTGAGCTGCAGCACCAGTGCTGAGCGAGCTTTTGCATCCCCACAGCTGTACCGTGCTTGTCCATGCTGCAGAGACAAGGTGAGCACAAGGCAGGTGATGAGAGAGTAACTAACCTGGTATTTCTAAGTAGAAACACATGACACAACAGTCCAAGAGTTACACAGGAGCTTAGTGGCTACAAAGAAAAATCATGCTGCTATAATAAAAAGACTACAGAAAAGGGAAACTCCCTATGCACGGTTCCCAGCCTAAGGTTGAAGGAAACCTCCACAACTTCTTTTACAGTAACAATATAGAAGAACTACAGTTGTGGTTGTAGTTGCAGAATGTTGTTACTGCCCGTAAAAATGGTGTTATTGTTCCAGGACGAGCCACAGAGGGATAAAATATGACTGGGCCAAGGGAATCTGGGTGGAAAGGACTGTTACCTTACCAGGAAGGCAAAGCAGGACAGACTAAGCAGGGAACAAAGACTAACCAGCAGTAAGATCACTGCTTGACGAGACAGAAAGCTAACTATTGTTATATGGCTACAGAAAGGTAAACCAGCACAGTGCAAGATGGGGAAAATCAGGATGCACAAAAAGGATGGGAAGATGCTGTGGGAGGCACACACAATGACTGCAGGGAATAACGAGGGCTGCACCTTCCAGAGCAGAGCTCTAAAGATGAGACAGTGACTTGTGCCAAGTACAAGAGGACCACGGAGGAGGGAGGTGTTGGAAAGTGATAATGGAACACTGTGACAGGGAGCTATGGCTGGGATGTGCAGAGGTTTTCAGGCATGGGGAGGTGAGGAAGGAGCCTGTGGCAACTGTGACACGAGTAGGAAAGGGGAGATGCAGCTTCACACAGTGAGAATGCCCTTGAGGATTCAAATATCAGGTAAATGGAGCAGCACTAGGGAGTAGGAGCCCAAATCTGGCCTCCATGACTCCAAGAAAATATTACAGGGAAAGAGGGTAAGGAAGGAAAGAAGACGGGGTCCTGCTGAGCCTGGGTACACTGATCACTGAGCTGGGTAAAGCTCTCGGGGAGGTTTGAATCTGGGCACTGGCAAGAAGGTGGCCTAAGCTGGGCTACTGGGGAGGGGAACTGGAGAGGTTCAGAGAGGACCGGGGGCAACTCCAGGAGCCCCTGAGGGCAGTTTGTGGGGCGCTGGCAGACGGTGAAGGGCATTTAGGGGGCAGCTGTTAACGGGCACCCAAGAAACAGTTCATTATGGGGATCCCTGAGGGGCATTTTGGGATTCACAAGTGCCTGGAAAGCTGTTGGGCGTGTTGGCAGGGAGTCTCTGCGGTGTGGGTTGGGGGTCGTCAGCAGGACTCGGAAGGGTGGTTGGGCTGTCACCGAAAAGACGGGATAAATAAACCTTTCTAACACAGACAATATTTGTTACAATTAAAAATTTTCCCAACAAGGGGAAAGGGGGAAATGGCCGAGTCCCTGAGGGGCGCTTTGGCGGATGTGAGGTGGTCACAGGCAGACCCCTGAGGGGTCGTTCTGAGGGGAGAGGAGCGGGATGTGTGGGGGATTGCCGGCAGCTCCCTGAAGGACGGGCTCGGTGGCAGGCCCCAGGGGAAAGCTTCGGGGTCTCTGGCAACTCCCAAAGCGGCGGCCCGGGCTGGCGGCAGCGCGGACCGTGCCGGGCGGGAGGGAGAGGCGGCGGCACCGAGCGTAACGCGGAGGCAGCGCCGGCCGCAGCGCCGCCAGGAGCCCGAGGCCCTGC